>CAWUFW010029243.1:0-19499 GCA_963921515.1 Calotriton arnoldi | reverse complement strand
ATGTACTTCGTTCAGTTACGTATTGCTTGGAAGGAAATTCAAGTTAGCAGGTAAAAACTGTTATCGTTACTTTTTCTTACTCAGTGTTGGATCCTGGATCCAGCACTGGTGCATCTCCTGTAAACAGTTGAAAGAATGCGTTTAAGTCATACAGGCGATTTTTAAGGAATATTTGTAGTTTGTGAAAATCAACACTTTGAAACTTTTTGCTGAAAACCAGTCAATCTTAGCCTATGAAGGAAATTCAAGTTACCGGTAAGTACGGTTAAAATTACTTTTGAGGATCAGTACTGGGCTGAAAGATGCAGCACTGAGGTCTCTCCTGATAACAGGTGAGTAAATCGGAATTCGTATTTCGGCTGATTTTAGAGGAATATTTTAAAGTTCCAAAACTCCACACTTAGAAGAATTTCCAAGTGAAACCAGTCAATGTTAGCCTATGGAAGGAAATTCAAGTTACTGGTAAGTACGGTTAAAATTACTTTTCAGGACCAGTACTGGGCTGAAAGATGCAGCACTGAGGTCTCTCCTGATAACAGGTGAGTAAATCAGAATTCGGATTTCGGCTGATTTTAGAGGAATATTTGTATGTTTCAAAAATCAACACTTAGAAACTTTTTCAGCAAAAAGCAGGCAATGATATCCTATGGAAGGAAATTCAAGTTACTGGTAAGTACGGTTAAAATTACTTTTGAGGATCAGTACTGGGCTGAAAGATGCAGCACTGAGGTCTCTCCTGATAACAGGTGAGTAAATCGGAATTGCGTATTTCGGCTGATTTTAGAGGAATATTTTAAAGTTCCAAAACTCCACACTTAGAAGAAGTTCCAAGTGAAACCAGTCAATGTTAGCCTATGAAGGAAATTCAAGTTACCGGTAAGTACGGTTAAAATTACTTTTCAGGACCAGTACTGGGCTGAAAGATGCAGCACTGAGGTCTCTCCTGATAACAGGTGAGTAAATCGGAATTCGTATTTCGGCTGATTTTAGAGGAATATTTTAAAGTTCCAAAACTCCACACTTAGAAGAATTTCCAAGTGAAACCAGTCAATGTTAGCCTATGGAAGGAAATTCAAGTTACTGGTAAGTATGGTTAGAATTACTTTTCAGGACCAGTACTGGGCTGAGAGATACAGCACTGAGGTCTCTCCTGATAACAGGTGAGTAAATCGGAATTCGTATTTCGGCTGATTTTAGAGGAATATTTGCACAATGGTGATGGGAGGGGGCGGGCCTGAGGTGACATCTGTGCAAACGCGCCCCGTTGCGCGTTTTAAGTTGGGGGATTAAGTCCCCTTGAATCCTGAGGGTCCCTAGGGGCCAACTAGCCCACCAGGAACCTCCAATATGCGCCAGGGGCTGCGTTGCAGAGACGTGTAGAGAGGCCACACCCCTTTTACACCTCTCTGCAACGCAGCTCTGTGGCGCTTTCTGGATGTACCTGTTGGGCTAGTTGGCCCCCAGAGACCCTCAGGATTGAAGGGATTTAATTCCCATCTTAAAACGCGCCATGGGGCCTGTTTGCACACATGTCACCTGAAGCCCCGCCCCCTCCCTTCACCACTGTGCAAACGCGCCCGTGGCGCGTTTTAAGTTGGGGGATTAAGTCCCTTGAATCCTGAGGGTCCCGGAGTCCAACTAGCCCACCATATGCCTCCAAAAGCGCCACAGAGCTGCGTTGCAGAGAGGTGTAAAAGGGGTGTGGCCTCTCTACACGTCTCTGCAACGCAGCCCCTGGCGCATATTGGAGGTTCCTGGTGGGCTAGTTGGCCTCAGGGACCCCCAGTATTCAAGGGGAATTCGTCTCCTCTCTGCAAACGCGCCAGGGCGCGCTTGCAGAGTGGTGAAGGAAGGGGGCAAGGCCTGCGGTCCCGATCGGTTTTTTTTTTTTTTGTCCCCTGAAGGGGGCTGTGTAGCCCCCTTCCTTTTTCCTGTTTTTATGCCCTGGGGACCCCATCCCCCAGGGCCTTACCCCTTTTTTTAAATTTTTAATTAAAAAAAAAACGGGAAGGGGGCCGCGTGGCCCCCTTTCCCTGGGCCTGTATTGGCCCCGGGGACCCCATCCCCGGGGCATGGCCTTTTATTTTTGTTCTTTGGAGGGGGCTGCGTGGCCCCCTCCTCTGGCCATTTAAGGCCCCGGGGACCCCATCCCCGGGGCCGGCCTTTCCATTTGTTTTAATTTTTTTAATTTTTCTTTTTGGGGAGGGGGCCGCGTGGCCCCCTCCTGGGCCACTACTTGCCCCGGGGACCCCATCCCCCGGGCCTGGCCTCTCGTTGGGGACTGTGGGGGTCCCCAATCCCCCACAGTCCCGCCGGCTCCCCGTGTCCTACGGGAGCCGGCATTGCGTACACATGGGGAGCAGCTGACATGCTGCTCCCCATGTGGAAAGCAATCGGCTTTGGATATTGGAAGAGAGAGCAGGTTTCCCTGCTCTCTCTTCCAATATCCAAAGCAGTTTGCTATGGCAGGACGGGAGCCGCGAGGCTCCCGTCCCTGCCATAGCAAACTACAGTGTCCCGGGGTAGGCACCCGGGACACTGCAGGAGCCGGCCCTGGGAGGTGGTGGTCCCCAGGGCCATCAAGGGCTCCAGGAGGGGGCCGCGCGGCCCCCTCCCTACATCAGCACAGCCCCAGGGAGGTGGTGGTCCCCGGGCTTCGGGGTCCAAAACGGACCCCCATTTTAATTTGTTAGTGCCCCGGGAGGTGGCGGTCCCGAGGCGTGTGGGGGCTGGAGCCCCACACAGGTTGTTAAATTAATTTAAAAAAGCCCCGGGGAGGTGGTGGTCCCGGGGCTGCGGAGGGCTCAGAGCCCTCCCGCACCATTTTTAAAAAGCCCCGGGGGTGGCGGTCCCGGGGCTTGGGGGCCCTTGAGGCCCCCACACATTAAATTATCCCCCCACCATGCCCCCGGGACTTGGGCCACCCGGGGCCAATTAACATCGAGCGCGGGAGACCGCGCTTCGATTTTTTTTCCGGCAGGATTCGCGCACCCTGAGCGCATCCTGCCGATTTTTTAAAAAAAATGCTTTTTGCCCAGGGGGTCCTTGTGGGACCCCTGAGCAGGCCTAGGGGTTAGGGTGTTTCTACCCTGCCCCTTTGTGCGTTTTGCGCACTTGTTTCTTTTTTTCTCGGCGGGATACGCGCACCCTAAGCGCATCCCGCCGATTTAAAAAAAATAAAAATCTTTTTTCTGCCCAGGGGGTCTTTGTGGGACCCCTGAGCAGACCTAGGGGTCAGGGTGTTTCTACCCTGCCCCCTTTTGCGCTTTGCGCACTTGTTTCTGTCCCTCGGTTCTACCGAGGGACAAAATGGCTGCCAACACTTCTTGATTTGGAGTGTTGACAGCCAATTAGCATGCAGCTCGTGATCGGGAGGGTACGCGGATCCGACGCGCCCATAGATATATATGTGATTTTAATTGTGAATTTCTCAGGAACTACTGAACGGATTTACACCATTTTAGCAAAAGGCACCAGTCTGAACCAAGGGCTACCTCTTTGCCAAATTTGGGGTAATTCCGTTCAGCAGTTCGGGCTGTAGCTGCGACTAAAAGTTCCTATGGAAAAATGAATGGGGAAAACGCGTTTTGGGACCCCCCTTTTTTCTCAGCCCCCGCTTCACGTATCACCCCGAGACTTTCAGGGTAGGAGCGGAGCGGAGCGCCCCAACAAGTTGGAAACTTTCACGAAGATTCGTCAACCGGCGCCAACGTTATTTCAAATAGAATGTCGTGGATTTCCTATGGATAATAGGTTGTAACTATAACTATCTATTGGCGACCGCCAGTAGATAATATATATATATATATATATATATATATATATATATATATAGTATACCAACATAATATAAAAAAATGTTTTCTTAAAAAAATTAGGAGTTATTTAAAAACATCAAATTAGATGTTGAAACTTTTATTAAATAGTAAAAATAATTTACATTAATTTAACACAACTTTTAATTAAATATACTATTAGTTAAAATTAAAAATGCTAGCGAGAGTGGTTTTAATTTATTTTGTTTTAAATGTAATATTTATAAAAATAAATTACTATATTTTTATTTTATTCATTTTACGGTTAAAATAATAATTGTAATCTATTTTCAATGTATAATTTACAATAACATTTTTTAAATATATATTTTTTAATTATTAAACTTTTTTGATTTCCTCTTTACTTTGCTATAGGGAAATCTCCGCTGTGGTGGCAGGGATCTCCACTTGTGAAAAGTTATCAATAGTAATTTAGACTTAGACTTAGTCTTAGTCTTGAACTGAGGGAGTGAAGATATGCAAGCCTACACTTAGGTGTAAATCTACACTAGGAAATGGTGACTTACACCTAGGTGCAGGAATATATTTAAACATGAGCAAATCTGCAGGTGTAAATTTACCTCAGTGAATAGGGCCCTAAATCATAAGGCCAATATGGATTCCATGCCTTTAAGAACAGGCACTCTGCCGAAACTATGTGTTAGAGTGCTGTGTCTGTAAGGAAATTGTGGTGAACTGTTGCTGTAATTGAAATATAGCAGAATAGAGTGGCCAATATAAGAGCTGAGTAGTAAGGTACAGAGGATTTTGGCATGTCACTTTAGGAAATCCTGTAGTCTGTATCCATGTTGGACCACAGGGGACAAGCTCGCCGGTTTTCGTGGGTGATTCAGTGCACAGATTACACTAATTATCTTGTCTCTTTCATGCTTATGTTACCGCTGTTTATGCTCCTTCAGAGACGGATACATAGATGCATGACCCGATACTGCTGTTTTGAGGTGGCTTCTACTGGGCCCACTCTGGGGTTCTTACATGCTAATCTCTAGCATCTGTGTTGCTGTAAAGAAGTTTTCTCTAACCACATTTTCATGTTGCTTCAGTTCCTGTTTGGCTTTGTGCCTGGACTATTTCCCGGCTGTTACTATATTGGTATTGATATTTTTGTCATTGAAGCGGCGAGATCAGGCTATTTTCCAGTCATTCTTGTTTTCGCTGTTTAGTGGAATTACCACTGACCAAAGTTCTCCATGGGGATTTAGGTACCTGGTGGCATTATTCAGGCGTCTTTAGGACTGGCGGTTTGACAACTGACAACTATATACCTGCTGAAAATAACTTTTATGTCCATCTTTAGGACTGGCGGTTTGACAACTAACAACTATACACCTGCTGAAAATAACTTTTATGTCCCTGCAATGGATGGTTTGGACTTCCGTGCTTGTGAGAAATTTGGTTGTTGGTTGACTGGGGTGTTAACTTTGGTCAAGCCACAATCCCTGTCAGGGTGAACCACAAAAAAGTCACTAAATTAACCTGAGCTTAATACTGAGTAGCTTGTTTCAAAAAGCAATCAGGCTTAACTTAGAGGCAATGTGTACATTATTATGAAGCACACAAACAGTAATAAAGTGAAAATACAACACAAGAAAAATCCCACACTAATTTAAAAAATAGAGTACATTTTAATACATTATTTTGCCACCAAAACAGCAAAAATCCAGTCAGTAGAACTGGAGTTATGAATGTTTAACGTTTTAAGTAAAAATGAGCACCTAAAAGATCAAAGCCACAACTGCAGACATCTTGTTGCACGAGAGCGGGTAAAGTAAAAAAATATAGCTGACTGCGATGGACTGCTGGTCGGATACAAGAAGTGGATAAGGCTCGGGAGGGGCTTACCTTCGGACATAGAAGAAATTTTGAAGAAAAAGTTCCAAAAAGGTAAAGTTCAGCGGGGCAAGGCTGCAGGCGATGTCCCAGGAAGGAGCGTCGTCATCGGTGAGCTGCTAGACGAAGTGACGCTTAATATTTCTACGTAGGAACGCAGTCACTTTTATGGAAGTCAATAATCTCCACCGGGACGAGACAGGAGGCTGTAGCTGACGAGAATTCCAGGAAGCCAGATACCCCTTTTATAAAGGACCGTTGAACAGGATTTTCTGCTGTGGAGCAGAATGTAGCGGGAGCTACCGCAAAGCCAGGCCAACCAGCGATGCACCTTGGGCAGATAGGCGAGCAGGTTGGACCCGATCTTCCCTCAGTTCTTAGAGCAGATTTTAGCCAAACATTTTTTGGACTGTGGCTATCTGGGCACCTTTAGCACCACCACCAAGTGTCCAGGACTGGAGGGGCACCACTTTGGGGCTTAGGACTCACTCAGGCTGGGTCCAGGTGCAGGTTCAAGATGGTGGGAGCCTGTTATGTTCCTATGGCTCTGATCAAGAGGCCAGCAAACTAGCCGTTGGAGTCACTCTGATAATCGTAGGTTCAAGTGATGAAGCAGGGCACAAGCAGCAGGTCAGGCCTCTGAGGGTTCAAGGCAGGCTCCAGGCAGCAAAGCAGTTTTACCAGGTGCAGCAAAGAATAAACAGAACGCCACAGCCCTAGGTAGTTCTCTGAGAGTCCTTCAGCAGGTCCAGAAAGTGAACTGAAGAATGTGTCTGAGGGTCATCTAGTGGCCTCTTTGATGTGGTGGAAGTTTCTAGAGGTTTCTCTTTGAAGTGCTTGGAATTTTCTGACTCCCTCGACCAGCTCCAACCTGACTGCAGGAAAAATGCAGTGGTGACAAGCCTGTGTGAAGGCAGAGCACAGCCTATTCAGTTGTAAGTGGGGCTGTGCCCAGCTCTGCCCCCCCCCCATATCCTGTCAGCATATGGACCATTCAGGCAAGCCTAATCCCTCTGTCTGTCTGACTGTCTGTGAGGAATTCACTAAGTCCTAGCTGCCAAATACACCCAGTCATGTGACCCAGGGGAGGTTGCAGGCACCAAATGGTTAAGGGCAAGAAAAGGCCAACTTTCTAAAAGTGGCATTTTCAAAATTGTAATTTAAAATCCGACTTTACCATTAAAGAGGGTATTTTAATAATAATTTTATAGATACCAAAAATGAAATGCGTATCTGTCCCCAATCAAACGTTAGCACTGATTAAATGCAATAAGGCACCCAAGGTTATCCTATGGGACAGATAGGCCTCATAGGATTAAAAAACGAATGTAAGAGTTTTTCACTACCAGGACATGTGAAACTTAAAAGTACATGTCCATCCTTTTAATTACAATGCACTTTGCCCTATGGGCTACCTAGGGCATACCTTAGAGGTGACATATACAATGAAAGGGGAACTTAAGGCTTGGCAAGGGGGTTATATTGCCAAGTCAAATTGGCAGTTTAAAACTGCATTCAGGCTGCAATGGCAGGCCCGGGACATGTTTTTAGGGCTACTTAATCGGGTGGCACAATAAGTGCTGCAGGCCCACTAGTAGCATTTAATTTACAGCCCTAGGTATATGGAATACCACTCTAAAAGGGTCTTATAAGTAAATTAAATATGCCAATTAGATGTAAATGAATTTAAACATGTTTAGGGGAGTGAGCACAAGCACTTTAGCACTGATTAGCAGTGGTAAAGTGCACAAAGTCCTATGGCCAACAAAAAAGAATTTCAGCAAAAATGGAGGGAAACAGGCAAAATATTTGGGGGTGACCCTGCAGAGAGGGCCAAGTCCAACAGTGCTTTTGTATATTTTCACTAAAGAGTAACACTGCCATCATGTGGGTAGATGTTTTTATGGTTCAGAAAATTAAGTGACACTCTTTTGTAGCCATTGCTTTGATGACTCATCCTTATTATCCTGCGTGCTAGCATAGGTGCTGGAAGTACGATTGAAGGGGGTCGGGTGCAGCACCCTCAAAATAATCATGCTGGAGTTCAGAAGGTGAATGAAGCAATAAAGATGCCTTTACATTTTTTTAGTGCTTATCTTGATCCCTGATGCAGTCAGCCCTGCCAAATACCACGCATCAGGGGTTAGACTAACGCATTTTGGTGCTGGTGTCCGCATCACCGCACTAAAATGCATTGGTCATGCAATTATATTGCCTCCCACCACCAACGAGGTGCGCTGTACAAGAACTGCATACTCAACATCGACAGCGGTGCTGGAGTGCACTGTGAACTCGACCCTGGCTGACTGCTCTTCCTGACTCATAGTTCCAGACTTGTCAGACTGCTCCAAGTGGATCGGGGGGGGGGGGATTTGCCTTGCCTGTTGTTTTCTTTCGGGGACCGCTAGAAGTTAGAGCCTTTACAGTCCATGGCACATGTGACTGGCATGATCGAAGAAGTGGGTCCAGTTAGGGCGCTCATACTCATAGCGTGGCATGGAGTATAGGAGCAAGACGTTTCAAAAACATGGAGTCCCGCCTGCCTCAGCAGCCCCCAGCACTGACAGACAATCTCAGCCCCCGACCCCCCATGGAAGACATCCCCTGCGAGCAGTGGCAGCTGGCATCTATGGGGAAGAGGGGGGGTGCAAATATATATCTATATTTTTTAACTGTCTTCAGACTGCTAGGTTAGAGGTTTCAAAGTGCGCATGTCTGGTTAGCCGTCGCTAGACAGCCAGCCAAAGGGACATGCACACTTTGAAAAGTGCACAAACAGCCCACCCTCCTCCCTGCTGCTGTCATTCAGCAGCAGCCCCGTCTCTGTCCTGACGCTCGGTTCAGGATGGGAGGATGAAAAATGAAATGGTAATGTATTACCATTTTATTTTCCATCTTTGGGGGTAACTTAAGTGAGGCTACGCTCCTCCGCTCCAATGGAGGACCCGCCCCTGCCTGTGAGGCTCCATTTATGTTGGAGGCCAGAGGGGCACACTGTCTGACTGCAGGCACTAGCAGGATGTTTTTAAAGTCCTGCAGTCCTGGCCCGACAGAACTTAGGATTATACTATCATGTGTTTGAGAGCTGTAACAACGGGGCAGGCACACTGCCTGAACGCAGAAGCTAAGCAGGATGTTTTCAAACTCTCCCCCTGGAAACCACCGTATCCCAGACTCCTTGCCCTGTAACCTGCCACGCTTGACTGTCTGGCAGCTCCAAGGCTGAATCCTAGTGCCACCCCTCTCTCAGCAATGGGCACTGCTACCTCTGTTGGGAAGCTTGGCAACAGCTTGAGAAAGGGCATAAGCAATAAGAATGACGTGACGAAAGTACTGCAGCTAAGAGCTCCTAACAACTAAAGTGTGACCACACTGCTAAAGGACTGTGTGCCCTGTCGGAACAGGAGAAGCACAGGATCCCACACATGAGAGTGGTGAAGGGGGGAGGTACGTGCCTGCCTGTCTT
The DNA here is from genome assembly GCA_963921515.1 of Calotriton arnoldi. NCBI lineage: Eukaryota > Metazoa > Chordata > Amphibia > Caudata > Salamandridae > Calotriton > Calotriton arnoldi. The sequence goes on along the minus strand of CAWUFW010029243.1, from coordinate 10,367 downwards.
CTAATCTGTGCACACGATAAACCGTTTTGTTGCAGTTCGTGTTGTAGAGAGCCACCCGGCCTCTGCTCAACAAAGTTGCACCTTGTATCACTCCTCGGGGTGGGCTCGCCCAGAGGAGATAAATAAACTGGATGAACACCACTTGGGGTTTCGCCCACACAACGTCATACTGAGTGGTGTCCTTGTGTGCATTATGTGCTGCTAGGCCAAACTGCGCACGAGGGCGGGGCCGGGAGGGACAACCCTGACCTCTACACTGGCGACAAGGCCGGTACCTACCCATGCAGTGGCGGCTTGTCCTGGCTGTTCACCACCACGCCCTGCTCCAGCCCTGCAGCAGCCACCACAAGAGTCGGCATGCAAGGGACGGTGTTCCCCAGACACTCCTGTGCTACGGCGAAGAGCGGTGAATGTGCCTCACATAAGAGGTAATCTGGCCGTCATCCCTCGTCCGGCCCCTACCGCCTCCTCGGACGGCTCCAGGGCTTCCCGTCAGTGGCGGACGTTAAAAGCGCCCCTGCTGGGTCCCAGCGTATCACGCATCCACGTTGGCAGGCCGACCTCGGCCATCACTTTGCCCAGGAGCTGCCTAATTGCCTGCATGCTACGGGACGGCCCCGCCCTGCCTTGCTCCAGTGACGGCCCACGACCTCCCTGCTACCCTCGCTCAGGGGGCCCAGCCCCGCCCACCAGGAGGAGCACAAGCCTGATCCTGCGGCACCCCATGACCACGTGCAGCTGCATGGTAGGATAACACGGGACTGCATCCTCACACAAAGTAAGGGGCACAGTACGCACTGCACCACACAAGGTTGACGGGCGTATCACCAGAGTGACTCTCAGGAGGCGAATCAGGGGCACGCCGAACCGTTCACCAAACCTGGCCTGCCCCCCCCTTCTCTCACTCCGGCATCACGTGCCCCCACGACCAACAGCCGTATCATGAGCACCCCACCACAAGTGAATGCGGATGCACCCCCAAGGGACGCCGTCCAGCCCCGCAACACCACAGCCACGCAACAGTGACGCCCCTTCCGCCCTTCAGTGGACTCTCCGACCCCTCAATAGCTGCTACTCGCTGGAGGTCATGGATCGGATACCTCAACCATTACTTCAGGGGCACCAGGGAGACAGACGAGGCCATCAAGCGATCGCTGCTCATGCACTATGGCGGCGGGGAACTGTACGACCTGTTCGAGACACTCTCGGACACAGGCGACGACGACGATTTCGATGCCGCAGTGATGGTGCTCAACGGGCATTTTGACCCATAGATCATCCCAGACTTCAAACGTTACAAGCTGCGCCAAGCTAAACAATTCGTACTGAATCTGTGGACGTCTTCTATGTATGCCTGAGAAAATTAGCGAGCACGTGTACCTTCCACGACCAGTGAGAGGAGATCTGGGCCCAACTCATCCAAGGGTGTTGGTGATGTTACGACGGCTAATTCTCAGGCAATTGGGAATATCCCTTGACGATACCTTATACTGGCTCGATCCCATAAGCTTTCAAACTCTCAGGCTGAGGAAATGGAGTCAGCCCTCAATAGACACCCAGCAGCGCCCTGCCACCACAGCCAAGGAAGAAAGAGTGGACGCCATCCAGAAACGCCCTGGCCCTGTTCGAATGGCCCAGAGAACACCCCTGAGCGAACCCTGTGGAAACTGCGGGGTCGAACACTCCTCGCCTGGTCTCTGCTTCGCAAAAGGGAAGATTTGATCCAGATGAGGCAATCTGAACCACTTCGCCAAGGTATGCCAGAGCAGAAGGTCGAAGGCCGCCTTTGAGAAGCCTCGAGGAATGCCAGCCAACATCAAGCATTTGATGCTTGAGGACCCTCAAGAGCAAGAAGACGTCACCCCACCGGGTACAGGATTTGACACTGAGGAAGACGATGTGTTTGTGGTATCCTTCGCCAGCCACACCAATCGCCATTGAAGGCCGCCTCTAATGTGCACTCTCTGAATAGCGACTACTACCATAAGGGCCCTCTTTGACACCGGGTGCCTGTGAATGTCATGGACGCAGAGCAGTATGACTGCCTCGCACAATGCCCTCTCCTCTTTCCCCACCAAGGTGAGGATCTACACCTATGGGGAGACGGAGCCCTCCCTCTGCAAGGGGTGATTGAAGTGGAGGTGGCCAGCGAGAAGTACACCACCAGGGCCAAATTCCATGCCACGGAAGGGAGGAAAGACACGCTGCTCAGTTGCCACACCGCTGAGGACCTGGGATTAGTGTTCTTCGCCAACCAGATTCACGACTCACATGCAGACTCCATACTGAATCAATCAATCAATCAATCAATTAGGGGTTTGTAAAGCGCGCTACTCACCCGTGAGGGTCTCAAGGCGCTATGAGGGGGGGGGGTGCAGCTCTGGGTCAGCCGAAAAACCAGGTCTTGAGGCTCTTCCTGAAGGTGTGCAGGGTAGGGGAGCGTCTGATGTTGACTGGGAGTTTGTTCCACGCTTTGGTTGCCACGTAGGAGAAGGCTCTTCCCCCCGCTCTGGTTCTGTGGATGCGCGGGGTTGTGGCTACGGCGAGGTCGGCGGACCGGAGGTTTCTTTTGGGTGCGTGGAAAGAGATGCTATCGTTGAGGTATTTGGATCCAGTGTTGTGGAAGGATTTGTAGGCGTGGCTGAGTAGCTTGAAGGTTACTGTCTTCTCGACGGGGAGCCAGTGGAGGTCTCGTAGGTGTTGGGTCATGTGCTCATGTCGTGGGGTGCCGAGGACGAGTCTGGCTGTGGTGTTCTGGATGGTCTGGAGTTTCCGTAGCAGGGATTTGTTGATTCCTGCGTAGAGGGCGTTACCGTAGTCCAGTCTGCTGGTGATGAGTGCGTGGGTGACGGTTTTTCTGGCTTCGGGTGGGATCCACTTGAAGGTCTTGCGGAGGATGTGGAGGGAGTTGAAACAGGTGGAGGCGACGGCGTTGATCTGGCGGGTCATGGTGAGGGAGGAGTCAAGTATGATGCCGAGGTTCCGGGCGTGGTCCGTTAGGGTGGGTGGGTTTCCGAGGGCGGACGGCCACCAGGAGCTGTCCCAGGTGGTGGGGGAGGGTCCAAGGACTAGGACCGCTGTCTTCTCCGAGTTCAGTTTTAGACAGCTGTTACTCATCCAGGCTGCAACGTCTTTCATTCCTTCTTGGAAGCTGCGTCTGGTGTCTTTGGGGTTTTTTGTGAGGGACAGGATGAGCTGGGTGTCGTCGGCGTAGGATACTATGCTGAGCCCATGCTTTCTGACGATGGCGGAGAGGGGGGCCATGTAGATGTTGAAGAGCGTGGGGCTGAGCGATGATCCTTGGGGTACTCCGCAGTTGATCTCTGTGGGTTTGGAGAGGAAGGGTGGGAGTCTGATCCGTTGGGTTCTGCCGGTGAGAAAGGAGCGCATCCAGTCAAGGGCGAGTCCTCGTACGCCTGCGTCGTGGAGTCTGGTTGCAAGCGTGCGGTGAGAGACGGTGTCGAAGGCGGCGGAGAGGTCTAGCAGGATGAGGGCCGCGGTGTGCCCCTGGTCGAGTAGCATGTAGATGTCCTCGGTGGCGGCGAGGAGGGCGGTCTCGGTGCTGTGGTTGCTGGGGAATCCGGACTGGGAGGAGTCGAGTATGGTGTTCTCCTCGATGAAGGTGGTCAGTTGTGCGTTGACAAATTTCTCGGTGACTTTGGCTGCGAAGAGAAGGCGAGAGATGGGCCGGTAGTTTTTCAGGTCTGTTGAGTCAGCCGAGGGTTTCTTGAGGAGGGGCTTGACCTCAGCCCGCTTCCAGTCATCGGGGAAGATGCCGGATTCAAAGGTGGCATTGATGGTGTGGCGTAGTTCCGGGGCGATGGCGGCTCTTTGGAAGATGTGAGGCGGGCAGGGGTCCATGGGGGCTCCTGAGTGGATGCTTTTCATGGTCGTGGTGGTGTCTTCGGTGGTGACCGGTGTCCAAGTGCTGATGGTGGGTTGGCTGTCGTGGCTGGGGGGGGGGGTGGTTTCTGGAGTCTGTTCACTGAAGTTTTCATAGAGGGCCTTGATCTTTAGGTGGAAGGAGGAGCCGAGTTTGTTGCAGAGGTCCTGGGACGGTGTGATGTCCGTGGCTGCGCTGGGGGGTTTGGTGAACTGCTGGATGATGTTGAAGAGTTCATCTGAGTTGCTGGCCTTGGTGCGGATTTTATTCCTGATGAAGAGCCTCTTGGTGGTTCTTATGAGCTGGTGGTATTCTGTCATGGCGTGCTTGTAGGTGGACTGGTCTTCTGTTGTTTTGCTTCTTCTCCATCGTTTCTCGAGCCATCTGCAGGAGCGTCTGGCTTCTTCGAGGTCGGTGGTGAACCAAGCAGCCTTCAGAGGGCGTTGTCTGTCTGGGCGGCGGAGGGGAGCGAGTTTGTCTGCGCAGCTGGAGATCCAGTGGTGTAGTTCCGTGGCTGTAGAGTTGGCGTTGGTCGTGGCAGAGGGAGTGTCGTGGGCGAGGGTAGAGTTGGGGTCCTCTTCCTTGACCTTGCTCCAGTTCCTTCGTGGCGGGCACAGGCTGGCTTGGGTGCGGTGGTGGTGCTGAAGGAGAAGTGTACTGTTATATGGCCGTTAGGGTTATTGTCGACATTGCTAAATTGACATGAGCACGGCTGCCATGATGCTGCTTTTGTGCACGTTACTACTAGACTTTGTTTTGCAAGACTCTGTTTGTGCCTTTCACATGAGAACTGTCTGCTTTCTGTGTTCTCTGCCTGCTCTTGGAGTTTAGTCTGAACACAATGTGCAAGGTCGATAAACAATGCCCCTTGTTATTCTGTTCTGGTCAGTCCCTAGCATCTAGACAAAACATGCTAACACAGCTGCGCTACTGGAAGCTCGTGCTTTGATATTACAGGGATGCATGTTATTCTGACACACACTTGGAGAGGGTCCTTTCCAGGGAGAGGAGCTATGTGATTCCTATGATGTAAAGCTTCCATCTAGGCACTAAGGTAGGAAATCTGCTGACAAAGCCCAGAGATCTTCTATTATATAATAAACATCACTTTACCAAGGGGAGGGTGGTTAGGCCTTATAGTACTTTTTCCACTGTCTATATATAATGACTTCTCCCTCAATATTCTATGGAATTGTAACACTGCTAATTGTTCTAAGTTTATGCATTTCGCTGCTGGTAGTGGCTCGTATACTGCATTATAGTGCACGATAGTTAAAATAAATATTTTGAACTATAACAGTGACTCTGACCATTCTTATTGTGGACAAGTACGATTGAGCGAGCGAAAGGGTATGTCTTGCTACCGCGATTCCTGAGAGAGTCAGGAGTGTTGTGTTCTGGGTTATCTAATCATTTGTAGCTTCAGGATTTTAGGAGAACGAATGAGACACTATAGCTAGTCGGTTTTGGGATTTTGGGTACTAAGGTGGTTGGTTGGTTCACCCCTATACACCGAGGTCCTGTTTTCCTGCGCATAGTTCTGTGTAGGTGCAGAATCCCCGCAACAGGACGCAGTGGTGGTCTGTCCAGAGGGGCTGCGAGGTGTGGCTGAAGTGGATGTTGGTTCCTCCTGCGAAGATGGGGTTGAGGATGTGTCCGGCCTTGTGGGTGGGGGTGGTGACGAGCTGCTTCAATACGAGGTTGGCGAGGTTGTCCAGGAGGGCGGTGGAGTCTGGGTCGATGCGGTTGTCGAGGTGGAAGTTCAGGTCTCCGATGAGTATGTAGTCCGTGGAGGCGATGGTGTGGGGTGCGATGAGGTCGGCAATGGTGGTGGTGCAAGAAGCGTGTGGCCCCAGGGGTCTGTAGGCGAGGGTTCCGCGGAGCGTGGTTCTGGGGCTGGTCTGGATCTGGAAGTGGAGGTGTTCGATGTTGGAGAGGGGGTTGCTTGTGCTGGAGGTGGAGAGTCGGAGGGAGCTCTTGTGTGCGATGGCGAGTCCTCCTTCTGGGCGGTGGGGGCGGTCTTTCCTCTGAATCTTGTAGCCGTCGGGGATGGCGGTGGCGATGTCGGGGGCAGAGGCGGCGTTTGTCCAGGTTTCTGTGAAGAAGGCGACATCTGGCGGGAGGGTGTCGAGCAGGCCCCAGATCTCTACGGCATGTCTGTGCAGGGAGCGCACGTTGATGCATTTCAGGGCTTCGTTGGTGCGGGCGTCCGGCGTGGGTGCGGAGGTCGAAGGGGTGCTGTGGATGGTGAAGGAATGTCGGCAGTGTTGGCAGGAGAACTGGCCGTGGGTGGTGTTCGGCGTTGACAGCTGGCAGTTGCTGTTTCTACCTGGGTTCAGTGCGAGGAGGGCAGCTGGGTTGTAGCGGTGGAGGGTTGGAGATCCAGGGTCCCTGGTGCTGGTCGCGGTCGGGACGCGGACGGGCGCAGATGGGCTTGCCTTTGGCGCGGCGCGCCCGCTGCGCGCGGCCGCCATTCAGTAGGGAAGGGGGGAGGGAATCGCAGCTCGGAGGCGGGAGCGGGGAATCGGCAGGAGGGAGGGGCCGCGGGGGCAGCAGCGGAGGGAAGTGAAACGGCAGGAAGTGGAATGGGCAGGGAACCTTCAGTGCAGTCCGGATCTTCAGGAAGGCTTCTTCTTATGATCACTACCCTTTTATAATCTCATTCCTATCTGTTCTCAATCACCAGGGAACCTGGATCATCAAAAGTACACTTTGAGAATGAATTCCTACAGCTGATCAAGGGCCTGGGCAAGCTCAAGGATAAGCAGTTCAAACTGCACATTGACACCTCCATCCGGCCGACAGCACTGCGACACCGAAGAGTTCCTTTCCATCTAAGGCCACAGGTGGAGAAAGAGCTGCAAACACTGGAAGACCTGGGCGTCATTGAGAAGGTCACCAGCCCCACCACATGGGTGTCGCCTCTGGTTGTTGCCCTGAAGCCCAAGCAGCTGGGAGCCATTAGACTCTGCATCGACATGCGCCTCCCCAACGAGGCCGTCAAGAGGGAACGCCACCTAACGTCTACTATGGACGACATCGTAGCTGATCTCAACGGGGCGAATTGGTTTCCTAAGTTCAACCTTAACTCTGTGTACCACCATCTGGAACTCGCCCCAGAGAGCTGGTACATTACGACCTTCTCCACCCACGTGGGCCTGAGGCGGTACAAACGGCTGAGCTTCGGGGTTTCGTCGGCCGCAGAGGTCTTCCAAAACACCATCAGGGAGACTGTCAGGCCTGCTGGGTGTCCTCAATCTAAGCGACGTCATCTTGATATTCTCCAGCAGCCTAGAAGAACATCATGTACACCTGCATGACACACTCCAGCGGCTGGCAGAGAATGACCTTACCCTGAACAAGGCCAAATGCTCATTTTACCAAGAGTCTATCAAATTCTTTGGATATGAACTCTCACGTGACAGTCTCCAGGTAGACCCGAAGAAAGCTATTGCCACCCAGACCGCGCAGGTCCCCATTGCCCCGAGGGAGGTCCGCAACTTTTTAGCGATGGCCACCTACTGCGGCTGCTTCATACCAAACCTTGCCTCCCAGTCTGAGTCCCTGAAAGCTCTCACATGTAGCGACGTGCCCTGGGAGTGGGGCCCACAAACAAACGCGGCAATTCCATGCCATCAAGGACGCTCTCATGGACGAGACAACCATGGCCTACTTCCACCCAGGGAGGTGCACGGAGCTGATCGTGGATGCAAGCCTGGTCAGCCTTGGGCTGTACTCCTGCAGGAAAACACAAACAAAGTGGCTACCAGTGGCATATGCAAGCCGGGCGCTGCCAGAGACAGAGATGAGATATGCCCAAATCGGGAGGGAGGCTCTTGCCATCAAATGGGGCTGTCAGCACTTCCACCTCTACCTCTATGGCCACGAGTTCAGGGTTTTGATGGACCACAAACCACTAATTCCCCTGTTAACCAGGACCACACGCCTAGCACCCCCCAGGATAGAGAGGTGGGCGGTGCAGCTCCAGGCCTACATTTTTGATGTCACCTTTCACCCTGGCACCAGCAACTTAGCCGACTACCTGTCGCACCACCCAGTCGCGGCGGTTACACCGCAGCCCCGCAGGGAAGAAGAGCACACAGTGAGCTCATCAAGCTGATCACCCAGGAGGCATGTCCCAAGACGCTGACGCTGGAGGAACTCGGTGCAGCGACCGAACGTGATTGGAGCCTGGCAAAGGTCAAAGAGGCACTGACACACAGGAAGTGGCAGTACTACTTGGATGGCTTGTGGTCGCTGGCTGCGGAGGACCAGTTCACGAGGCAGCAACTGTGGAGGATCCGTCATGAGCTTAGTGAAGGGAACCACGGAGTGGTGCTGCGGGGCCAAGTAATTGTGGTCCTGAGAGACCTCTGGAACCAAGTAGTTGATCTTGCCCATGTTGGGCACTGGGGAGTAGCGAAAACCAAGGTCCGTCTCCGCAGCAAAGTGTGGTTCTTGGGGATGGATACCTTGGTGGATGAAGCCGTTCGCCAATGCCACTCATGCACGATCACTGGAGGAGATCAGGCGCCAGCCCCAGTTCTCATTGAAGAACCTAGATGTGAACCCTGGTTGAAGGTCAGCATTGACTTCGGATGCTTCCCAGATAGTCGCAGCACTGTTGTCATGATAGACTCGCATTCCAAGTTTTCGGTGGTGGAGGAAGTCTCGTCCACAGCATTTCCCCAAGTCAAGGCAGTACTCGAGAAAACGTTCGCAATGCTGGGCCTGCCGGATGAGATCAAGTCAGCCCCCGTTCCATGGTCGAGAGTTTCAAGACTATCTAAAGTCTCTCGCCATCCGGCACTGGAAGATCACGCCTCAGTGGCTCCAAGCCAATGGCGAGGTGGAGCGTTTCATGCGGACCCTCAACTGGGCGTTGCTGATTGGGGCAGAGAAGAGAGAAGACGCCGAAAGCTGCCTGCATCAATTTCTCAATGCCTACTGACAGACCCCGCATAGCACCACCCGCTGTGCCCCAGCACATCTCCTGTTCCGAAAGCCCCAACGCGACAGTATCCCAGCAGATACTGCTTGGCGCCCAGCTGAGCTTGACAGCGAGGCCACCCAGGCCAGGAGGGAGGCCACAAACCAGAAGGCGAGTCTGGCATGGAGAGAGCGGTAATCCTCGCTGTGGTTGGTGATAATGCGGTCATCAAGGACAGATATCCTGGCTGGAAGTTCCGGACACCCTACGAGCCAGAGGTGTGGAAAATCATTACCACCAATGAAATCATGATCTCCACCTGATGAGGGGCTCGAGTGTTCACCAGCAACGTGTCCTGGATCAAGAAGGTGGCTGGACCCCTACAGGACCTTGGGTAGGAGCGTCGATCCAGCTGGAGAACCTGACGAAGTCACCGATCTGGTTTCCTCCCCTATGCAGGGCGGAGGATGCCCCACTCCAGACAAAGTGAACGGAGTGACCCCAAATTAACCCCTACACTGCTGAGCCCCTGGAAGTGACACCTCAGCGTATAGCCCGGCGGGGACAGGACCAAGCACCAGCTCCGGGAGCCAGACATATGGTCTCAGGCCGTATCCTGCCCCCAGTCAACAACTCAGAGACTTTATGTGCCTTCTGCATCCAGACCTGTAGCTGAGTGGGTCGTGACCACTAAAGGAAAAGAGAGATGTAGCGAGCCAATCGGCATCTGCTTAACAAAGTTGCACCTTGTATCACTCCTCGGGGCGGGCTCACCCAGAAGAGATCAATAACGGGGCTGAAGACTGCTCGGAGTCTTCACCCACACCACATCATACTCAGTGGTGTCCTTGTGTGCATTATGCACTGCTATGCCGAGCTACGCATGAGGGCCAGACCGGGAGGGTCACCCCCGACCTTTACAAGTGTGTTAATCCAGTTTTAATGTATAATGTCCTACTGGATATGCTTCATTCTTGATTGTAGCCTTTCCAGAAATCTGCTGGTTGCTTATATACATTTGCAATGTGAGGGACTGTGTTGGTATATGCTATATGGGTTACAGGAATTGCATAGCTGATTGATTATATGAACAGGTGCACACGTTTCATTATCGTACTTAAAAACATTTCTGTAGCGTACTAAAGTAGCATGTTAGATTTTGGCGCATACAATCTGACACTGCTGAGGTTTTGGGGGTGGAAGAGCCAAACCACACACACACATATTTACACACACACATTTATATATCTATATTTGTTTCAAAAAGTCTCACCAGTGCTGCCGAACTCTTGAAGCTGGTGAGACGTATCACCAAACTCCTCAAAGAAGCAATGCGAGCACTCACAGGGATCAATAATCAAAAATGTATTATCATTCAAACGAGCAGACACGTTTCGGCTCATGCCTTTTTCAATGAGTCTGCTCGTTTGAATGACAATAAATGTTCGATTATTGATCCCGTGAGTGCTTGCATTTCCTCTTTGAGGAGTTTGGTGATATATATGTTTAGTTTTGAACTTTTAAAAACTGAGACCATGAAGATCAATTTGAGAG
>CAWUFW010029242.1:0-19510 GCA_963921515.1 Calotriton arnoldi | reverse complement strand
ACAAGCGATACAAAAGGGGATGATGGACGAGACGTTTGAGCCAATCAAACACTCACCCCCAGTCAACTGATCTGGGTTTAATCCATCATCATTCTTTAGCTCACTCCACCACCCCAGTTCAGACATGGCCATATGCAAATCAGTCTGACCCTGTGCCTCATGGGAACAGTCCAGCCCGAACTGCCAAGCCATGTCTTCCCTGGACCGGAAACAAGCATCCTAGGACCGGTTTCTGGCATTTCAGCCGTCATCAGCCAGGCTTGCTTGAATCCAGTGGCAAAGTGAGCAAGGGACCCACGTCCTGGGCATACCCCCGCCAACTTAGGGCGAACAAAGCGATACAAAGGGGATGATGGACGGAGCGTTTGAGCCAATCAAACACTCACCCCCAGTCAACTGATCTGGGTTTAATCCATCATCATTCTTTAGCTCACTCCACCACCCCAGTTCAGACATGGCCATATGCAAATCAGTCTGACCCTGTGCCTCATGGGAACAGTCCAGCCCGAACTGCCCAGCCATGTCTTCCCTGGACCGGGAAACAAGCATCCTAGGACCGGTTTCTGGCATTTCAGCCGTCATCAGCCAGGCTTGCTTGAATCCAGTGGCAAAGTGAGCAAGGGACCCACGTCTGGGCATACCCCCGCCAACTTAGAGGCGACCAAAGCGATACCAAAGGGGATGATGGACGGAGCGTTTGAGGCCAATCAAACACTCACCCCAGTCAACTGATCTGGGTTTTAATCCATCATCATTCTTTAGCTCACTCCACCACCCCAGTTCAGACATGGCCATATGCAAATCAGTCTGACCCTGTGCCTCATGGGAACAGTCCAGCCCGAACTGCCAAGCCATGTCTTCCCTGGACCGGAAACAAGCATCCTAGGACCGGTTTCTGGCATTCACAGCCGTCATCAGCCAGGCTATGCTTGAATCCAGTGGCAAAGTGAGCAAGGGACCCCACGTCTGGGCATACCCCCGCCAACTTAGGGCGAACAAAGCGATACCAAAGGGGATGATGGACGGAGCGTTTGAGCCAATGCAAACACTCACCCCAGTCAACTGATCTGGGTTTAATCCCATCATCATTCTTTAGCTCACTCCACCACCCCAGTTCAGACATGGCCATATGCCAAATCAGTCTGACCCTGTGCCTCATGGGAGACAGTCCAGCCCGAACTGCCAAGCCATGTCTTCCCTGGACGCCGGAAACAAGCATCGCTAGGACCGGTTTCCGGCATTCAGGCCGTCATCAGCCAGGCTTGCTGAATCCAGTGGCAAAGTGAGCAAGGGACCCACGTCTGGAGCATACCCCCGCCAACCCAGAGAGGCGACCAAAGCGATACCAAAGGGGATGATGGACGGAGCGTTTGAGCCAATCAAGCCACTCACCCCCAGTCAGCTGATCCTGGGTTTAATCCATCATCATTCTTTAGCTACTCCATGCCACCCCAGTTCAGACATTGCATATGCAAATCAGTCTGACTTCCAGTGCCTCATGGGAACAGTCCAGCCCGAACTGCCAAGCCATGTCTTCCCTGGACCGGAAACAAGCCATCCTAGGACCGGCTTCTGGCTCAAGCAGCTCCGTCCATGCGCTCCACTGTATGAGTATGCTTTGGTCGCCCTAAGTTGGCCGGGAGCTATGCCCAGGCGTTGGTCCCTACGCTCGCTTTGCCCACTGGATTCAAGCAGAGCCTGGCTGATGACGGCTGAAATGGCCAGAAACCGGTCCCAGGATGCTTGACTCCGGTCCAGGAAGGCATGGCTTGGCCGAGGTCGGGCTGGACTGTTCCCATGAGCACAGAATCAGACATGATTGCCGCATATGGCTGCAAGTCTGAACTGGGGTGGAGTGAGCTAAAGAATGATGATGGATTAAACCCAGATCAGTTGACTGGGGGTGAGTGTTTGATTAGCTCAAACGCTCCGTCCATCATCCCGCTTGTGTGCTCAGCTGAGTTCGCCCTGGGTTGGCGAGGTATGCCCAGACGTGGGTCCCTTGCTCACTTTGCCACTGGATTCAAGCAAGCACCTGGCTGATGGCGGCAGAAATGGCCAGAAACCCGGTCCCAGGATGCCTGACTCCGGTCCCGGAAGACATGGCTTGGCTGAGTTCGGGAACTGGACTGTTCCCATGAGGCACAGGAGGTCAGACTGATTTGCATATGGCCAATGTGTCAGAACTGGGGTGGAATGGAGAGTGAAGCCCCAAAGAATGATGATGGATTAAACCCAGATCAGTTGACTGGGGTGTGAGTGTTTGATTGGCTCAAACGCTCCGTCCATCATCCCTTGGCATCGCTTGTTCGCCCTGGAGGTGGCAGGGTATGCCCGGGCGTGGGTCCCTTGCTCACTTTGCCACTGGATTCAAGCAAGCCTGGCTGATGGCGGCTGGGCTGGCCAGGGGCCGGTCCCCAGGATGCTTGACTCCGGTCCAGGGGGAGCATGGCTTGGCAGTTCGGGCTGGACTGTTCCCATGAGGCACAGGGTCAGACTGATTTGCATATGGCTATGTCTGAATGGGGTGGTGGAGTGAGCTAAAGAATGATGATGGATTAAACCCAGATCAGTTGACTGGGGAAGTGAGTGTTTGATTAGCTCAAAGCGCTCCGTCCATCATCCCCTTTTGGTATCGCTTTATTCACGAGGCAGCGGTTTAACGCGCTGCCTTGTAAATTAGGCAAAGCCATAATCACGACAGTGCGCTTACTGAGAAGAGCTGATGTTCCTGTGGTGGATAGGGGCTTGTAAGTATGCCCCAATGTGTCCGTCTGGAATAGGACACTTTACACCGCATGCGTTATTCCGCATGCCATTATCCCACAGTTTTTACACCGCAGAATGGTTTACAACGCAGGGCTTTACAATGCAAACTATTACGCACCGCTTGAAGGTTTTCAAACACATAAATAAAAGGCATTGTCATTTACAATGCCAGTAGCTCATACTTTTGCAAATGTGATACCTATTGCACTGCAAACGAAACTCTCATAAATGTGAGACCTACTGAATTGCAAATGCTTGTTTGTAAAGCGCCCATACCGCACTTTCACCTCAATAGAGGCCGCGCCCTTTTCTTAGATGAGCCACATCTAAAGGAAGGGACACGGCCACCATTAAAGTGAAAGTGTGGCATGGGGCAGTTTAAAAAAAAAGTTCCTGAATAGTAAAAGAAAATATGCGGCCGCTGTTCGGGCGCTGCGAATAAACCACTGGCGCAGCTGCCCCTGTATCAGAGTGGCATGCTGTGCTATGCAAAAATAATTCACGTGATGGGAGAGAGCATGTCCTGCCTACAACAACAGGCAGGAGAAAAATATTCAAGCAAATGGTGCTCGGAGGCTACAATTAAAGCCTACCGAGTAACAACACATGTAACAGGGAGTGTCCTCATGGGAGGGAACAAAATGAGGCAAAGCGTTACTAAGGCAGACTACTAAGCCTATTGACCAATGAAAAGCCACACAGTTTCCAAAGGACAAAGACAAATGCGAACAAAAAATATGGGGGCATATTATCAAGAACGGTGATAAAATTATCGCCGCTATGGCGGCAGAAAACTGCCAGCTAAAGCAGCGATAATGGGCTTGATAATATGCTCTGGAGAATCTCCAATAGAAGCCCATGTTCACACCAGAACATGGACTTCTATTGGAATTCTCAAGGGCATATTATCAAGCCCATTATCGACGCTTTAGGTGGCAGTTTTCTGCCGCTAATCTGGCGATAATTTTTAATGCCGTTCTTGATAATATGCCCCATGGGCGCAGTGGGTGGAGCTCCAAGTGTATACCTGAATACAGCATGCCCTGCAGAGCAGCGCATGAGCTGCCCAGGCTCAACCTAAAAGTAGGTCCCTAAAAGTGAGCAGTAGAAGGATACAAGTCATCCTACCAAAAGGATGGTGAAGAGGCTATGCTCCAAGGGAGGGACCAACACAAGGTTGATCACGATAGACAAGGAAAGCCATTGAATAATAAGGTAGCACATGAGAGTGACAATAGAGGCAACCAATTGTAACCAACAGGCGGACTGCAAGACCACAACCACCTCTTGCTTAGCCCACAATAAGCCTTTTCCAATCATTCGCCTTGCCCTGTCTGATAGGCGAGATCTAAAAAGGCTGGCGGGTAGATTCAAGAGTCCACAGAAGATGTGTCTCATCGGCTGCCAGCCTAGGCAAACCACATATATGAAAATGTATCTAGGCTACTGTTTACTTTCTTAAATAACTGTAAAAGCACATACATAAGAAACCCAAACTTCTATCATGGTGATAGCTGTTGAAATTGAAATAAGATTTATTGAGCACAACTTATGCTCAAGACAGAGCTTCAAAGTACTAAAATCGCATGAAATCTAAGGAAAAGAAGCAACGCTGAAATAAGTGTGGGTGGTGAAAGAATCAGTGTTCTGCAAAAAAGAAACGTTAACTCTTGTTATGTCAGGTGCAAAGTCAAAAAAACTAACAAAGATTGTGCTGACTAACGTGTTTTGTGATTATGAACTGTAACAATCTGTTAATCCTCATGTTAAATGTCCGTCTAAGTTTAAATATATCACTGAACTTGGGGAAAAATCAAAAAATTACACTCTGAACACTGCATTTCAAATGAAACATGATCTAGGTGGCGTTAAACACAGAACACTTGTTTTATAAAAATAAAAACAATTCAAGTAAATGTCTAAAAGTATTGAGAATGTAATGCCTAATGCAACTCAGTCTTTAACTAATTTTCGTCCTTTTCCTTGCAAGAAATACCTGTCGGCAAGAGAGAGATGTTGCAAAGTATTTAAACTCTTAGGGGCAAGATTTACAAGGAACTGACGCATCAGCATAGATGCATCAGTTTCCTTGCGCCAGTGCCAAATGTCCTTGCGCCACCATGGATGCGCTGTATTTACAATACAGTGCTCCATGGCAGAAGGATTTAACAGATGCATCAGAAATACTGTCGCATCTATTGGCACAAAATGAAGCATTCTGGAGTTGCTCATGAAAGTGACGCAACTCCAGCAATGTGCCACAAAAGATAAGGTGAGTTCCATACAAAAAGCCCTGTGTCATTCCTTACGCCTGGTCTGAGCAGGCGTAGGGATTTTGACACAGTGAAGGCGCAGAGTGACGCAGTGAAATGTTGTAAATTTCACTGCGTCAGTTCTACATGGCTTTTTGCGTGGGAACGCGCACCATGCAAACATTATTCCTGGCTCAGGTATAATGTGACGCAGGGCTTTACAACGAGACGCATCTCCCTAATGCGTCACGTTGTAAATTGGCCGCATTGTTTGTGCCGCCGTTGCGTCACAAAAAGTGACGCAATGGCGGCGTAAAGGAGTCTCAAGGGGCTTGTAAATCTGGCCCTAAATTGCAAAATGGGGATTTCAGACTCTTGTGAATTTCCGCCATTGGGAGTCAAGCACTCAGAGACAGTGCGGATGCTCATATTCACTGTCAATGCGGTTTCAGTACTATGGTAAAAAGTACAGTATGGGGCATATTCTCAAGGACTTATCGCCGAGTCAGCGGCATATTATCGCAGCCGAAGTGGCGTATAGATTTATCGCACCATCTCACAAGCTGGTGCTAACAGACAATATTGCCAGTTTAACTGCGATAGCAGCCGCAAAAAACATCGCCACGGATGACACCGGCAACTAACGCTAATGAGATGCAGAGTAGGCGTTCCTGTGCAAAAAGCAGCGAAAAACACCACTTCGCAATATTCTCTACGACCAGCCAGATCGGCGATAAGATCACAAAAACAGACGATAAGGCGCAGCAGGGATTTAACACTGCTCTTACCTGGTGTTAAGTCGGATGACAACCTGCACCACAAAAGGGAGGCCAGCACCAGAGTCACACCTGAAGAACAACAGATGCCAGGGAGCTACTGAACATGCAGCTCGGAGCCCCAAGAGGGCCACAACACCCACCGCCACCACACCCAGGACCCTCCCAACCCCCGGGGCCCCACCACGGACAAAGATAATTAACATCAACTCTACGAAATCATGAACAAAATAATTCACCTGATGTCGCACAAGTACAACAATTAACATTCATGTGTGGCCAGAAAAAGGAGAATCATACATTCATCTTTGAATTTCCAAACAAATGATTTTATTAAAATTCAACTCCAAACAGCTATTCGGAAGAGCCATGGCGGGTCTTCTCAGGACATTCTGCAAGACACAGCCTGCAAGACAAAATTCAAGATAAGAAGGTGTGTCATGCGCCCATCAAAGGACAGAGAGAGAAAAGAGAAAGAAAGGGAGAGAGAGAGACAGTGAAAGAGAGGGAGAAGGAGAGAGAGAGAAACAGAGGAAGAGAGAGAGAGACAGTGAAAGGAAAGAGAGGGAGAAGGGGAGAGAGAGAAACAGAGGAAGAGAGAGAGAGTGAAAGGAAGAGAGGGAGAGGGAGAGAGAGAGAAACAGAGGAAGAGAGGAGAGACAGTGAAAGGAAGAGAGGGAGAGGGAGAGGGAGAGAGAGTGCCGACACTGCGGACTCCAGGCCTCACTGCTCACCTGCTGCCACCGGTGTGTCTCCAACCACGTGCCGGTACACACTGCAGTCCACCAGGTACCCAATCTGAAACAGAGTCCAGATTTATGAATGGCAGAGTTCATATCAGTGCACACGCCATCATCGCTTGCCCGCCGCTGCGCACACAGGCTGCTGCACCTCAGCCCCTCCCGCCGCCCAGCGGTGTTTGCCCCGCCCCTGCGCACCCAGGCCTCACTGCTCACCTTCTGCCACCAGCGTGTCTCCAAGAGGACCCACCACGTGCCGGTGCAAGCTCCAAGCCTGGGGCCCGCGATCTTGGCAGCCTCCACATCATGCAGCCCCGCGGGCCACCAGGTCACACACGTGATTCTGGGTCTTGATTTCGCAATGGCAGAGATCATATCAGTGCACACGGCATCATCGCAGGCTGCACACCCGCTCAGCCCTATAGGTGCCACTAACTCAGTGAACCGCGAGGCAATGCCACGTGGCGGTAGGCCCGCGCTGCCCGCTGGCTCAGGCATACACTGTGGCCCAGCAGGGCTCACACAAACCATTACCAGTCCGGACCGCCAGGACGGCGCATCATTGCAGGCTGCACACCCGCTCAGCACCTAAGGTGCCCCTACCTCAGTGCACCGAAAGTCACCGTCCCATGGCGGTAGGCCCGTGCCGGCCGCAGTGTTTCCGGTGCCACCAACTCTGTGCAGCGCAAGTCATGGACCCTTTCTGATTGAGTCCCGTGATACGCCAGGCGGAAGCAGCCATGTCACCTCCGGCAGTGGGGCAGAACTGGGACACGTTGCGTCGTCGTCGTCCCCTTTATACGTACGCCGAGTGGGCTGGGTCGGCGTATGTCAGGCCAGCGTAGGGGTGTGAATAATTATCCCTGGATGTGCTTAATTTCTGGGCTGGACAGGAAACCAACTGATGCGTGTTTCTCTGTTGCAGTGTTCTGCACCACACGGCCCGCAATCGACATTGTTGCATGCACCCGGAGGGTGGCTGTTAGACTTGGCATCTTTTGGCGTGTTTCCCCTGACTTTTTGCTTTCTGACCTCCCGGTTTTGACTCTGTTTTTGCTGGTGTAATGATTCTGCGCACTTTCCTCACTGCGGTCCAGTGGGAAAGTGCAAGTGCTCCTGTATAAAATGTGTTATGGATTGGTGTTTCCATGATTGGCCTATTTGGTTTATCTGTCAGTCCCTTGTAAAGTGCACTGCGAGTGCCAGGGCCTATAGACCAAATGCTGTTGGTGGGCTGCAGCACTGGATTGTGCCACCCACGCAAACAGCCCGTAAAGTGTAACTCGGGCCTGCCATCGCAGAGCCTGTGCGCAGCCTGGGGCTGCCATGTCGACTTGGCAAGTGCACACACTTGCAAGTCCCTAAACCTTCCCTTTGCTACATGTTAGTCACCCCTAAGGTAGGCCCAAGGTACCCCTGTGGGCAGGGTGCGTTGTACGCGAAAGGTAGGACATGCCCTGGTGTGTGCGGCATGTCCTGATAGTGAATTACAGCCTAGTTCGTTTTTCACTATTGCAAGGCTACCTGTTCCCCCTAGGCCAGAACGGGCAGTTTTGATTATTACAGTTTATAATCCTAACTGACCCCGGGAACATGGTAGAAATTCGAGTTTAGTATGCCTGGACTCAGAATGATAAAATGCATCTTTTAGCGAAGTTGGTTTTAACATTCTGTGTTTGAAAATACCACTTTTAGAAAGTGGGTATTTTCTTGTCTAACCATCCAAGCCTGCCTCTGCGAGGTTGTGTATTCCTTGTCTGGAGTGTGAGTGACAGGGGCTGGGGGATGCCAGGAGACAGGGTGAGTCAGCACAGGGCTGAATAGCAAGATCTACATGTAGATGGGTGGGAGGGGTCGCACCTGGGCCCTGAATAGGACAGTGCCTTCCCTCCACAATGCTGGCTCCACCTCCTGTGGTGCGTCTGATGTCCCTGGCCTACTCACTGAAAGAAGGGACGGAGACTTGTCAACAAAGTGCTCCAGAACTGGTTTGGACTAGGCAAAGGCCTCTCTGCCTTCAGAGAACAAAGGAATTTGGGATATAAATATTGGGGCCCTGACCCCATGAATTTAGATCTCGCTGGAATCAAGGAACCTGCCAAGACGAAGAGCTGGAAGAGCTGCCAGGAGGAGTACTGCCCCTTTGCTGTGTTGTTGCTTTGTTGGGTTGGCCTGCAGCTGCTGCTTCTGCCTTGGGCAGTGAAAGGACTGGACTGAACTTTCTACAAACTTGTGCTGAGTATCTCCAAGGGCCTGGAACCGAGCTGGCCTCCTGTTAAGAAGTCTCAGGGACTGCAAAGACTTCACAAGCCTCTGGGTACCGCTTCTGGAACGCTGTTTCAGTTGCCACAGAGGAAGGGAACTGCAACCGACTCCGTCAACCGAATCCATCCCTGACCGGTGACCTGTTTGCACCGCAGACCGCATCGCCCCGCTTCGCATCGCAACCCTGGTCTCACCGTGGGCGACGTCCGACGCCGCCAGCACCGAGCCGCTGCTTGCACCGTGACCTGTGGGCACCGCAGTTCGCATCGCATCGCTTCACTGTGCCAGCCGGACCAGACCGACGCTGTCGCTGCAACTGGCTCAAGAGTCGTGACCGCACCGCATTTGGGGCACCGCTCGCACGCCTGCGACGCACCGCTCCGACTCGCACCGCTGTCCGACGCCAGCTCCCGCACTCCGGCTTGGTCGCCTGCATCGCAACCTGTCAGCACCGCATCGAGCATCGTCTCACCCTGCATCGCACGCCTTGGACTCACCGACTCCGTCTGCACGACGCTCATCGAGCCGCTGCCTGCACCGCATCGAGGGACACCGCACCTTGCACCGCTCCGTCTTGCCCCGCAACCGCGACGAACGCCGACCGGCTCGTACACTCCGTACCAGCCACAACGAGAAAGGTACTGTAACCGAGTCTGTTCATGACTCTGCTGGCCCGTATCGACGCGGTCGGCTGGAACTGTTAGACTCTGTGGTTTTCAGCATCACGGTAGGCTCGGACGGAGCTACCGACTCGTACGAACTTTGCTTTTGTGCTATTCCTGCAAAGAAGAAGTTACCGTATCAAGCATTCATTTTTAAAGTATAGTATTGTGGATTTTTGTCGTAATTGGTCTTGTCTTGAGTATATAAAATATTGGTTATTTTTCTAAACTGGTGTGGTGTCCGTTTGTAGTGCTTACACTGTATTACTGTTGGTTATGTGCAAATGCTTTACACACTGCCTCTGAATTAAGCCTGACTGCTCGTGCCAAGCTACCACGAGGGTGAGCAGGGGTTACTTCACGAGTGTAACACCCTTACCCTGACTAGGAAGAAGGGTCCCTACTTGGACAAAGGTGCAAGCCCTTGCCAACTAGGAGATCCCATTTCTAACATTGGTTGTCAGCGGTGAGGATAGGACTTGTGTTTGCACTTGACTTACAGTGATTGGTGTGCACTACTACCATATCGCAGACCATTACGTACCACATACTGGTTCTTTTTCTTTTGGCCTATTTTTGATCTTGCCAGCTTTCAACTCACTACTTTTGTCATGCCTGAATCAATTGCATCATCCGTTGCATCTCTGGAAGTTATCTTTGAGGAGGATAGGTTGGAATCCTACGCCGTAAAGGAGCTACGAGCGATTTGTAAAAACCTGAAAGTCCAAATTAAAGGCCTCACAAGGAAGGAGGAGCTACAGAAGGCGCTGAGGGCCTGGGTAGCAGCCAGACATGCCAATGGGCAGCCTGGTAATCTCAGTGAGGAGGTGGAGGAGCCTATTTCCAGGGTGGATGTGCTTTTGGGTAGGGGGAACCCGCCAGGTCAGGCAGCAGCAGTCTGTCCCCAGAGGAGCTGGAGGACAGGCGGGAGGCAAGGCAGTTCGAGCTGCAGAAGCTCAGGCTGGAGAGTGAGCAGGAGGAGAAGAGATTGGCCATAGAGGAGAGGAAGATGCTCTTAGAGCATGAGAGAGAACTGAAGGAGCTAGAACTTAGGAGTAAGTCAGGCTCAGATGGTGGCAGCAATTCGTCCAGAAAGGCAGACAGGATTGTGCACATTCCCAAGAACGTAGGCAAGGAGTTCAAGAAGGGGGATGACATACAAAGGTGGTTTCAGGGTTATGAGGCAGCCATACACATGAATGGGGTCCCTGAGGAGAATTGGGGAGCAGGATTGTGGCCACTTTTCCCTGAAGAAGCAAGGGATGCTCTGATAGCTTTGGGTAAGGGGTATCACCTCACCTATGCTGACATGAAGGATGCCCTTCTCACGAGTATGGTCTTACTCCTGAAAAGTACAGGGATCAGTTCAGGTCCAGTAAGAAGTCTGATGCCAACACTTGGTTGGAATGTGTGGATGTGTTCTGCAGGTCTCTGGATGGTTGGGTGAAGGGCAGTAGCGTAACAGATTTTCAGGGGCTCTACAACTTGATTGCATGGGAGCACTTGTCTAGTCTATGTTTTGCAGATCTGCGCCAGCACCTAGTTGATAGTAAGCTAACTGACCCCAGGAAGCTTGCTATGGAAGCGGACCGCTGGGTGAGTACCAGGGTCCACAAGAAAGCGTTTGGGGAGACTCAGCCAAAGGTGGGCAGGGTCCCCAGCAGAAAGGTGGGGGGACAAGGGTAAAGCACAGGAGTTCTCTAAAGGGCCCCAAACTAGTACCCAGGGTAAAGGTTCCCAGCCCCCGGTGATAAGAAGAAAGGGGTCTCTACAGGGAAGCCTGTTGAGACCGGCCCCCGCAAGTGTTATGCATGTGACCAGGTAGGTCACTTAGGGGGACCCCAAGTGCCCGAAGGGGACACAGCCACCCACTGGTGGACAGTCCAAAGTGTTGGCTAGTGTAGCGCTTGGGGAGGAGGGGTGCCCACAGGAGGGTGGGGATCCCGCAGAAATGACCCTTGTCTCACTAGGGGACAGTGAGATGGTCCCAGGAAACCAGGTGCCCCCTAACACAAAGAAATATAGCACCTGGGTGACCATTAATGGGAACAGGGTAGAGGCTCTCAGAGACACTGGAGCCAGTGTGACCTCAGTCCGGTGTCACCTGGTGTCTGAGAAGCAAGTAGTCCCAGGGGCATTCCACCAAGTAGTTGCTGTAGACAACTCAGAGCGCCAATGTATGGTGGCGCAGGTTCCCTTTGAATGGGGGTCTCAGGTCCCTTGAGGGTGGTTGTGAGCCCTACCATGCCTGTAGATTGTCTGCTAGGAAACGACCTGGAGCAGTCCTCATGGAAGGAGGTTGAGCTCAGGTCTCACTTGGAGATGCTTGGGTTGCCAGAGTGGGCATGCGTGTCTACTCGGTCAATGGCAGCCAGAAAGGGTGATCAAGAGGACTTGGAGCCTGAAACAGTGGCCCAAGTCCCTGCCA
This sequence comes from Calotriton arnoldi, assembly GCA_963921515.1. Classification (NCBI taxonomy): domain Eukaryota; kingdom Metazoa; phylum Chordata; class Amphibia; order Caudata; family Salamandridae; genus Calotriton; species Calotriton arnoldi. The sequence continues at coordinate 7,618 of CAWUFW010029242.1, read as the reverse complement.
AGAGAAAGGGCAGGGGGCGCGGGAAACCGGCCCCCGAAGTTCCCACGGACCGGGAGGAGGCGGACCTCGAGGGGGACGCCCGGTGCCTACAGGGGAGCAGGTAGCCGAACTGGGAGACATCTCTGAGCTGACCCATTGGCAGCAAGAAGGGGGTCCCACCAGGGAGGAGTTCTGCAGGGAGCAGAACGAGTGCCCTACTCTGGAGGGTCTGCGGCGGCAGGCTGCAGACCAGGCAGCTGGTAATCAGTCCGGGTCACATCTGATCTACTGGGAGAGTGGTCTCCTATACAGTGAGCCTAAGGTTGCTGAGCCTGGGTCAGCCCGTGTGCTGGTGGTACCCCAGCGCTTCAGGACCTTCCTACTGGGTCTGGCTCATGACGTGCCTTTGGCAGGACATTTGGGGCAGGACAAGACCTTTGACAGGCTTGTCACCCACTTCTTTGGCCCCAAATGCGAAGGCAGTCAGATGCACACTGTAGGTCTTGCCAAACTTGCCAGGCAAGTGGTAAGAGTGGGAGGAAGGTCAAAGCTCCTCTCCAACCTTTTCCTGTTGTTGGAACACCCTTTGAAAGGGTAGGGATGGATATTGTGGGGCCACTGGATCCCAAGACAGCCATGGGCAACAGGTACATCCTGGTCTTGGTGGACCATGCCACCCGGTACCCGGAGGCAATCCCTCTCAGGACAACGACGGCGCCAGTGGTGGGCCGGGCGTTAATGGGGATCTTTTCCCGTGTGGGATTCCCCAGAGAGGTGGTTTCTGATAGGGGGACCAATTTCATATCGAAGTATATGACATCCCTGTGGAAGGAGTGTGGTGTAACCTACAAGTTCACCACTCCTTACCACCCACAAGGAAACGGTCTGGTGGAGAGATTCAACCAGACCTTGAAAGGCATGATCAAGGGTCTAACAGAACCCATGAGGCGTAAGTGGGACGTCCTCTTGCCATGCCTACTCTTTGCGTACAGGGAGGTGCCTCAGAAGTCTCTTGGGTACAGCCCCTTTGAGCTCCTGTATGGCCACCCTGTCAGAGGACCTCTGAGTTTGGTAAAGGAAGGCTGGGAGGCGGCTCCCAGGAAAACTCCCCAGGATGTATTTAGCTACATGCTGGCCTTTAGAAACCAAACTGCCCGCTTCAGGAAACTCGCTCAGGCGAACCTAGAAGCAAGCCAGGAAGAAATGAAGAGATGGTATGACCAGAATGCCACTCTGGTCGAATTTCAACCTGGGCAAAAAGTGTGGGTCATGGCCCCAGTGGCACCTTGTGCCTTGCAGGACAAGTGGACTGGGCCATATGAGGTAAAGGAGCGCAAAAGTGACGTCACCTACCTGGTGGATTTGCAGGCTCCAAGGAACCCTTTGAGGGTCCTTCACGTGAACCGCCTCAAGCCCCACTTCGAGAGGTCCGAAGTGAGTATGCTCTTGGCGACAGATGATGGGGTGGAAGAGGAGAGTGAGCCTCTCCCTGACCTCCTGTCTACCAAGGAGCATGATGGGTCAGTAGAGGGTGTGATCCTCTCCCCTACTCTGACTCAGGAGCAGCAGGGGGACTGTCGCCAGTTGTTGGGACAGTTCGCCCCACTGTTCTCTCTGACCCCCGGTGTTACTCACTGGTGTACCCATGACGTGGACACCGGTGACAGCCCTCCTGTGAAGCACAAGATTTACAGGTTGACTGACCGGGTCAGAGCCAGCATCAAGGAGGAGGTCTCTAAGATGTTGGCGTTAGGGGTGATTGAGCCCTCCCACAGTCCTTGGGCCAGCCCAGTGGTCTTGGTCCCAAAGGCTGCGGCGCCCGGTGCCACTCCAGAACTCCGGTTTTGTGTGGACTACCGTGGGCTCAATGCCGTCACCAGGACTGACGCGCACCCCATCCCCAGAGCTGATGAGCTCATTGATCGGTTGGGAGCTGCCCGGTTCCTCAGCACGTTTGATTTGACGTCTGGGTACTGGCAGATTGCCTTAACCGATGGGGCCAAGGAGAGATCAGCATTCTCAACCCCAGAAGGTCATTACCAATTCCGGGTGATGCCCTTTGGGTTGAAGAATGCCCCTGCCACCTTTCAGAGGTTGGTCAATCAGGTGTTGGCTGGGCTGGAGGATTTCAGTGCCGCCTACCTGGATGACATTGCTGTGTTCAGTTCCAGCTGGGAAGAACATTTACAGCACCTTGAGAAAGTGTTGAGGGCTCTGCAAGGTGCAGGCCTCACGATCAAGGCCAGTAAGTGCCAGATCGGGCAGGGTTCTGTGGTGTACTTGGGACACCAGGTAGGAAGCGGCCAGGTGGCGCCCCTACAACCCAAGATTGACACCATTCTGGCTTGGGAGCCCCCAAGACCCAGACAGAGGTGAGAGCCTTCTTAGGTCTCACCGGTTATTATAGGAGATTTGTTAAGGGCTATGGCACCATCGTTGCCCCCTTAACAGAGCTGACCTCTAAGAGGCAGCCCAGGAAAGTGATCTGGACTGAGTCCTGCCAGAAAGCTTTTGATGCCCTGAAGGCAGCCATGTGCACGGCGCCCGTGCTCAAGGCACCTGACTTCTCCAAGGAATTCGTCGTGCAGACTGACGCTTCAGAGCATGGTGTGGGAGCGGTGCTCTCACAACTGAACGAAGAGGGCCTGGATCAGCCTGTAGTCTTCCTTAGCAGGAGACTACTTCCCAGGGAACAGAGGTGGAGTGCCATAGAAAGGGAAGCTTTTGCTGTGGTCTGGGCACTGAAGAAGTTGAGACCATACCTGTTTGGGACTCACTTCCGGGTTCAGACAGACCACAGGCCCCTCAGATGGTTGATGCAAATGAGGGGTGAGAATCCAAAACTGTTGAGGTGGTCCATCTCCTACAGGGAATGGACTTTACGGTGGAGCACCGTCCTGGTACAGAACACGCCAACGCAGATGGTCTGTCCAGGTTCTTCCGCCTTAGTGAGGAGAACTCCAATGGGGTTGGGTAGTTCTCCCTACTTTCAGCTGGAGGGGACATGTGTTAGACTTGGCATCTTTTGGCGTGTTTCCCCTGACTTTTTGCTTTCTGACCTCCCGGTTTTGACTCTGTTTTTGCTGGTGTAATGATTCTGCGCACTTTCCTCACTGCTGTCCAGTGGGAAAGTGCAAGTGCTCCTGTATAAAATGTGTTATGGATTGGTGTTTCCATGATTGGCCTATTTGGTTTATCTGTCAGTCCCTTTGTAAAGTGCACTGCGAGTGCCAGGGCCTATAGACCAAATGCTGTTGGTGGGCTGCAGCACTGGATTGTGCCACCCACGCAAACAGCCCGTAAAGTGTAACTCGGGCCTGCCATCGCAGAGCCTGTGCGCAGCCTGGGGCTGCCATGTCGACTTGGCAAGTGCACACACTTGCAAGTCCCTAAACCTTCCCTTTGCTACATGTTAGTCACCCCTAAGGTAGGCCCAAGGTACCCCTGTGGGCAGGGTGCGTTGTATGCGAAAGGTAGGACATGCCCTGGTGTGTGCGGCATGTCCTGATAGTGAATTACAGCCTAGTTCGTTTTTCACTATTGCAAGGCTACCTGTTCCCCTAGGCTGTAGAACGGGCAGTTTTGATTATTACAGCTTATAATCCTAACTGACCCCGGGAACATGGTAGAAATTCGAGTTTAGTATGCCTGGACTCAGAATGATAAAATGCATCTTTTAGTGAAGTTGGTTTTAACATTCTGTGTTTGAAAATACCACTTTTAGAAAGTGGGTATTTTCTTGTCTAACCATCCAAGCCTGCCTCTGCGAGGTTGTGTATTCCTTGTCTGGAGTGTGAGTGACAGGGGCTGGGGGATGCCAGGAGACAGGGTGAGTCAGCACAGGGCTGAATAGCAAGATCTACATGTAGATGGGTGGGAGGGGTCGCACCTGGGCCCTGAATAGGACAGTGCCTTCCCTCCACAATGCTGGCTCCACCTCCTGTGGTGCGTCTGATGTCCCTGGCCTACTCACTGAAAGAAGGGACGGAGACTTGTCAACAAAGTGCTCCAGAACTGGTTTGGACTAGGCAAAGGCCTCTGCCTTCAGAGAACAAAGGAATTTGGGATATAAATATTGGGGCCCTGACCCCATGAATTTAGATCTCGCTGGAATCAAGGAACCTGCCAAGACGAAGAGCTGGAAGAGCTGCCAGGAGGAGTACTGCCCCTTTGCTGTGTTGTTGCTTTGTTGGGTTGGCCTGCAGCTGCTGCTTCTGCCTTGGGCAGTGAAAGGACTGGACTGAACTTTCTACAAACTTGTGCTGAGTATCTCCAAGGGCCTGGAACCGAGCTGGCCTCCTGTTAAGAAGTCTCAGGGACTGCAAAGACTTCACAAGCCTCTGGGTACCGCTTCTGAACGCTGTTTCAGTTGCCACAGAGGAAGGGAACTGCAACCGACTCCGTCAACCGAATCCATCCCTGACCGGTGACCTGTTTGCACCGCAGACCGCATCGCCCCCGCTTCGCATCGCAACCCTGGTCTCACCGTGGGCGACGTCCGACGCCGCCAGCACCGAGCCGCTGCTTGCACCGTGACCTGTGGGCACCGCAGTTCGCATCGCGATCGCTTCACTGTGCCAGCCGGACCAGACCGACGCTGTCGCTGCAACTGGCTCAAGAGTCGTGGACCGCACCGCATTTGGGGCACCGCCGCACGCTCTGCGACGCACCGCTCCGACTCGCACCGCTGTCCGACGCCAGCTCCCCGCACTCCGGCTTGGTCGCCTGCATCGCAACCTGTCAGCACCGCGATCGAGCATCGTCTCACCCTGCATCGCACGCCTTGGACTCACCGACTCCGTCTGCACGACGCTCATCGAGCCGCTGCCTGCACCGCATCGAGGGACACCGCACCTTGCACCGCTCCGTCTTGCCCCGCAACACGCGATTTAACGCCGACCGGCTCGTACACTCCGTACCAGCCACAACGAGAGAGGTACTGTAACCGAGTCTGTTCATGACTCTGCTGGCCCGTATCGACGCGGTCGGCTGGAACTGTTAGACTCTGTGGTTTTCAGCATCACGGTAGGCTCGGACGGAGCTACCGACTCGTACGAACTTTGCTTTTGTGCTATTCCTGCAAAGAAGAAGTTACCGTATCAAGCATTCATTTTTAAAGTATAGTATTGTGGATTTTTGTCGTAATTGGTCTTGTCTTGAGTATATAAAATATTGGTTATTTTTCTAAACTGGTGTGGTGTCCGTTTGTAGTGCTTACACTGTATTACTGTTGGTTATGTGCAAATGCTTTACACACTGCCTCTGAATTAAGCCTGACTGCTCGTGCTAAGCTACCACGAGGGTGAGCAGGGGTTACTTCACGAGTGTAACACCCTTACCCTGACTAGGAAGAAGGGTCCCTACTTGGACAAAGGTGCAAGCCCTTGCCAACTAGAGATCCCATTTCTAACAGCGGTCGTGCACGGAGGTATTGTACAAGGAGCGCAAGGTCGCCTCGGGCTCTTGGCTCATGCATGCCAACTGTTGTGTGTGCATCGCTATTGGTGCTCCATGCCTTCCAATGCCTAACTCCCAATTGCAGCGAGAAGCCACATCACGACTTCCCAGAACGCAAGCAGTAGTCAGACTAACATTAGGATGAAAGCTCCTTTGTCTCAGCAATACATAAGGCAGAAGGACATCTGCACCTCCGACTTTGTCCTTGCATGCGGCAGGCACCCCCTGAGAGAGATACCATTGCAGATGATGACGATCACACACTACGCACAGCCAATGATAGACCAATAACGCATCCACACCCCACACACATTAAGGGAAGTCCCTGCTCGAGGTACTCTTGCATGGAATGCCCTTGACACTTACGTGTACACGACAACCCATACGTCCAAACGCTGCACAAACATACGACTCATTGCTCCGAGCCGTGGCATATCATCCAGATGACTGCCGCAGGTCAGAAGAGTGCCGGTTCTAGAAGAGCCACCACCGCAATGGCAGAACATCCCGGGCACATGCACAACCCCTGTCACGTGGAACTGCACCAAGCCATGACAGAATGCTGCCTGTTAGTGTCTGATGTGCATTGGTCTGCATGTTGTTAGGTCTCTGTCTTGCCAGTACTGGACACGCAGACATGGCAATGAAGTCTCATGCAACTTCACTAGTGTTCAACTGTGATGAGTGTTGATTAGAATGACAAATCGTGTGCCTCAATGAGCATTGTCCATACACAGGGAGTGGGACTGGATCTGACGCATTTCACTTAGGGGTGTGAATCCCTATTGCCAGCTCCACCTCCTGTGAGCCAGACAGGGTGGTTGGGATAGCTGCCGATCGACCTGTGCTCTTACGTGTCCTCAGCAATGTGAGTATGGTGTCCATATTCTGCCATGTGGATCACCTGGGATCCTATATCGCCATAGGCCGTGTCCAGCCAGTTGAGGTGAGTAGTGTGCATGAAGAGATGTTCTGCTGTCAAATGGTGATGGGGGACACTACTTTGAGGCCTGCCGAACTGACTTTGACGTTATTTCATTGCTACCCAGCCCTATTTCTAACACGGCGTGGGGCAAAAGCCGAGGAATTTGCGCCATTGTTGTTTCAGAGCAATGAGGCCACACGAGCTAGTGCACACATTCCCATTCATCTCACTTCCTATGTGTGTGTCACGGTCAAACATGCACACTGCTTTCTATTTCCCTAGGTAGAACCTATTTGGGCAATCAATGTCCTTACATTCATCCACACTTTCATACTTTGATCGACAGGACATGACACATCTGTGTGAATTTGAATGATTTATTCACATTCGGTGAGTGGCGGAGCTGGAGCAGTACATGGCCATTCAAACCCCACATTACATTGTATCCCAGTGGAGCGCCAGCGCTATTTAGGGATTGACAAGTACATCGGAAGAGGAACATGTGCACAGTCCGCAGTCTGATTGCTGTGTCATTGGTAAAAGCAAACCAAATATGGCAGTCCATGTCGAGGTCCAAGCGGTGAGCAAGTCGCCGAGAGTGTCTCGGGGGACAGTGGGAGTGTAGTCAGCAGGGCATGATGCAGAGGGCAGAACCAAGCTGGAACAGGGCATATGTTGGAGAAGACTGCTACTGGCTCCTTCTTACTACAAAGGTGGAATCACCCGCATCTTCGCCCTCTATGTCATCTGTCTGACATGTGTGTGCTGATGTTTGGTCTGCTATGAAAAAGACAAGGGGACCCAAATACAATCAGGGTCAGGGACCTCGGGTAAGTTAACTGTTTCTCGACCGACAATGGTCAACCCGGACAATAATCAGAGCCGATGATAACATAGACTTCAGTCAGTACTATAACCCTCTGTCCAGCCGGACAGGAATTTAATATGTATCAAAGAAGGTTTTCAAGTAATACAGACTTATATTGATTTGTCTGTATTACTGAAAAACGCTTCTTTGAGTTACATATTAAATTCCTGTCCGGCTGGACAGAGAGAGATATAGTACTGACTGAGTCTATGGGCCATATAGGTAATTTCTATTTACCGATTCTAAATACCGAATTTTACCGATTCGGTATTTAAGAATCGGTAAATAGAATGTAGGTCAAACATTCAGTAAATTTTACCGATTCGGTAATATCGTTATTACCTATTCGGTATTTACCGCGAATCGGTAATAAGGAATACTTCCCATTC
>CAWUFW010029241.1:0-19510 GCA_963921515.1 Calotriton arnoldi | reverse complement strand
TGCAAACGCGCCCTGTGGCGCGTTTTAAGTTGGGGAATTAATTCCCCTTCAATACTGGGGGTCCCTGGGGGCCAACTAGCCCACCAGGTACCTCCAGTAAGCGCTACAGGGCTGCCCTGCAGAGAGGTGGCCAAGGCCACACCCCTTTTACACCTCTCTGCAACGCAGCTCTGTGGCGCTTACTGGAGATACCTGGTGGACTAGTTGGACCCCAGGGACCCTCAGGAGTAAAGGGGACTTTATCCCCCAACTTAAAACGCGCCACCAGGTACCTCCAGTAAGCGCCACAGGCCTGCGTTGCAGAGAGGTGGTCCAGGCCACACCCCTTTTTATACCTCTCTGCAACGCAGCTCTGTGGTACCTACTGGAGGTACCTGGTGGGCTAGTTGGACCCCAGGGACCCTCATTATTCAAGAGGACTTAATCTCCCAACTTAAAATTCGCCACGGGGCGCGTTTGCACAGTGGTGAAGGGAGGGGGTGGGGCCAGAGGTGACATGTGTGCAAACACACCCTGTGGCGCATTTTAAGTTGGGGAATAAATTCCACTTCAATCCTGAGGGCCCCTGGGGGCCAACTAGGCCACCAGGTACCTCCAGTAAGCGCCACAGGCCTGCGTTGCAGAGAGGTGGTCCAGGCCTACTGGAGGTACCTGGTGGGCTAGTTGGACCCCAGGGACCCTCATTATTCAAGAGGACTTAATCTCCCAACTTAAAATTCGCCACGGGGCGCGTTTGCACAGTGGTGAAGGGAGGGGGCGGAGCCTGAGGTGACATGTGTGCAAATACACCCTGTGGTGCGTTTAAAGTTGGGGAATTAATTCCCTTTCAATCCTGAGGGCCCCTGGGGGCCAACGAGCCCACCAGGTACTTCCAGTAAGCGCCACTGCACTGCGTTGCAGAGAGGTGATCCAGGCCATGCCCCTTTTTATACCTCTCTGCAACGCAGCTCTGTGGCACTGACTGGAGGTACCAGGTTGGCTAGTTGGACCGCAGGGACTCTCAGGATTCAAGGGGACTTAATCTCCCAACTTAAAACTGTCACAGGGCGTGTTTGCACACATGTCACCTCAGGCCCCCCCTCCCTTCACCACTGTGCAAACGCGCCCCGTAGCACGTTTTAAGAGGTAGTTTTAATCCCCCTGCCCTATTATGTACTAGGGCCTTACAGAGGAGGTCATGCTAATCACAGGGGTACCCCAACGCATAGTGTTCCCTAGTGTATGAAGGTGTTTTCACTGTATTCTAAGTGACTTTCAGCATAGCTCTGGCTCTAGGCCTGGTTAGTCAGAGTCAGTTACAACCAGTACCCATCTGAAAAAGTGGTGGGCACAGGATGATTTTGCAACAAGGCCTCTTTCTGCTCCTCTGTTGGTTCTTTCTGCGCATGTCTAGCTTCTTCCTGCACTTTTCTTCGTCTTTGTGGACTTCTGTGGCTTCTTTCTGCATTTCTTTTGCTTCTTTCTGTGCGTTCTTTCTTCTTTCTTCACATGTCCTACCTCTCTATGCATAGTTAGAAACTAGCATTTAAAAAACCTTTGAAATTCACCGAAAAAACCATAGGTTTCAGGCACGTTATAGTTACGAATTAGCATTTAAAAAACCATTGAAATTCACTGAAAAAACCATAGGTTTCAGGCATGTTATAGTTAGAAATTAGCATTTAAAAACCTTTGAAATTCACTGAAAAACCATAGGTTTCAGGCACGTTATAGTTAGAAATTAGCATTTAAAAAACCTTAGAAATTCACTGAAAAAACCATAGGTTTTAGGGAAAGTTATAGTTAGTTGGACATTTCACTCGTACAAAACCATAGAAATTCCCCGTTATAGTTAGTTCAGCTAACTATAACCTGCGCCCCCGCAATGCACTGCTGATGACATCACATATTACTTCACTGATGACATGGTCAGTGACATCACTGATGACATCACTGATGACATCTCAAATGACATCACTGATGACATCACTGATGACATCATCGATGACATCACTGATGACATCATCCTGTGACTGTGTGTTTCTGTAAAGTTTAAATATGTTTAATATATGTAGGGAAGGGCGTATTGAAGAATGAGTGGGTGTATAAGTGTCTGAATGAATGATTTAGTAGGTGTGTGAATGACTCTATAAGTGAGTGGTTAAATGTATCTTACTGAATGCATGGGTTAGTGACTAAACTGTGTGAATGTCTGTATCCATCTGTCTGTTGGTGTGTAAGCAGCTGCATGGGTTCGCGAATAGCTACATGAGTGTCTAAATGGGTTATTGATTGTTTGTCTGAGTATCTGTATGGGTGCCTGAGTGTGTGGGTGGGGTGTGTGTGACTCTGTGCATAGATGTGTGAGTGGGTGAATTACTGGGTGCATGGTTTCAAGAGTGCATCTATGAAGGGCTGTATGGGTGGGTGAGTGTGTGTATAGGTGTGTTGGTGAGTGAATGTATATCTCAGTGGTACATGTGTGAGTAACTACATTTGTGAAAAGTAGTATATATGTGTGTTGGAGTATATAAATGGCTATAAGTGAGAGTGTGTGATTGTGAGAGTGGCTGTTTGGATGAGTGTGTGCTTGTATCAGTGATTGTATAAGAGCGTAAGAATGTGCTAGTATTTGTATGAGTAATTGAGCTGGTGTGTGTATAAATGTATAGGTGAGTAAATGGCAGTGTGATTAATTATTTGCATGACTGACTAGGTGTGTGAGTACCTCTATGGATGAGTGGCAGTGTGTGAGTGTCTATATCGGTGTATGAGTGCATATGATAGTCCTGTACTGAGTAACCATAAGTATGAGTGAGTGTACAGGTGAGTGAGTGGATGTGTGTGTAGACCTAATAATCAGTGAGTGGGTATGTAGTGATTGGTGTTGGAGTGTCTATTGTTTTTGAGAATGGCAGTCTGTAATTTAGAGTGGGTGTATCAAAGGTTATATTAGGGTGTGAGAAGATGCATCAAATTATATATTTTCAGTGAATTATCTACTGGCGGTCGCCAGTAGATAGTTATAGTTAGGACCTATTTTCCATAGGAAATCCGCGACATTCTATTTGAAATAACTCTTGCGTCGGTTGACGAATCTTCGCGAAATTTTCAAACTTTATGGCCCGCTCCGGTCTGCTCCTACCCTGAAAGTCTCAGGGTGATTTGTCAAGCGGGGCCGAGAAAAAGGGGTCCCAAAACGTGTTTTCCCATTCATTTTCCCATAGGAAACTTTAGACACGGCCACAGCCCGAACTGCTGAACGGAATTACACCAAATTTGGCAAAGAGGTAGTTCTTGGTTCAGAAAGAACCCTTTTGTTAAATGGTGTAAATCCGTTCAGTAGTTGCTGAGAAAATCAAAAGTAAAAACACATATATATCTGGGCGGAGCCTAACCACACATGTCATCGTGAGATCTGATTGGCTGTCAGCACTTCATCCTGGAATTGCTGGCAGCCATCTTGGGACCAATATAAATGATAGTACCCCTTTGAAATGCATTGTAGTGAATCGAAGATTTTGAGGGTTACCAAAAGGAGAACTATAAAGGGTGATAACAGACTTTAGTTACATTAGAATTCATTTGTTGATGGTACCATACTAATTTCAGGAATTGTGGTGTGTTCTAAGGTGATTTTACCCTGTGAAAAACCTTCTGCTGGGATATCATGAATCATGTTTGAGAGAAAACTATTTTCACATGCTTGTCCCATACAGTTTTGGAAGGTGCCCCAGAAGCTAAAATGAGAGCATATTTTCTGTAAATTCACATTATCTTTCTCAGTCATGTGAGAATGAAGTCTGACATTCTCAGTAAAACATGTACATCCAACAAGGGCAGAGACTGTCAGTTGATTCCTTTGTGTTCTACTGCAGCTTCCCAGAGTGTTCTAAAGAACAACTAGAGTGCTAACAGCCTTACTTATGACAAAAGTATGGCACACCTGAAGTCATCTTGATTGGAATAAACTGGTAACACTTAAAACATTTAATTTAAAAAGGAACAAAATGATGGGGTTCATCTTGTCATAGAAATTATGGTTAGTGCTCTGGAAAGAAAAATTAGGACATGTTTCAAGTGTGATCTCAAATATCTTCCTGTTATATTTCAACAGGAGCAGCCTGTCAGTTGATGCCTTTGTGTTCTACTGCAGCTTCCCAGAGTGTTCTAAAGAACAACTAGAGCGCTAACAGTCTTACTTATGACAAAAAGTATGGCACACCTGAAGCCATCTTGATTGGAATAAACTGGTAACACTTAAAACATTTAATTTAAAAAGGAACAAAATGAGGGGGTTCATTTTGCCAAAGAAATTATGGTTAGTGCTGTAGAAAGAAAAATTAGGACATGTTTTAAGTGAGATCTCAAATATCTTCCTGTTATATTTCAACAGGAGCAGCCTGTCAGTTGATGCCTTTGTGTTCTACTGCAGCTTCCCAGAGTGTTCTAAAGAACAACTAGAGTGCTAACAGCCTTACTTATGACAAAAGTATGGCACACTTGAAGCCATCTTGATTGGAATAAACTGGTAACACTTAAAACATTTAATTTAAAAGGAACAAAATGAGGGGGTTCATTTTGCCATAGAAATTATGGTTAGTGCTGCAAAAAGAAAATTTAGTGCATGTTTTAAGTGAGATCTCAAATCCTCTTCTAGTTCATTAGAAAATTCTGACATGCAGACTGAAACAATCACTTTCAATACCAGCAGTAGACTTCCAGTTAACTCCTTGGTGAGCAGTAGCTTTACTACAGTGATCTAATGAACAACTAGAGTAATAACATTCTGAATTTATGGCAAATGTGTGACACATCTGAATGCCTTCTTGATCGAATCAAAGTAAAAACTGAAAGCATTTCCTACTGAGGAGACTGCAGTAAATGAGGAAATTAGGAAACTTCATAACAAAGAAGTCTTCCAAGATGGCCACCAGTGAAAAAAGAGCCCAAATGTAGCACAAATATTACCGAGATGTAACCCACATATAGCCCAATGACAAAAGTGTGCAAAACACTTTTTATTTTTAGTTTTTTGCAGTTTTATGTAGTGCAGACTGGTCAGGTATTGGAGCGTTGCATCTTAAAACATGACCCCCTACACTACAAAAACACCACTGCACTATCCTAAACCCTAAAACACTACCCCCAGCATGACCCCCTACACTACACAAACACCACTGCACTACCCTAAACCCTAAAACACTACCCCAACACCACTGCACTAACCTAAACCCTAAAACACTACCCCAGCACGACCCCCTACACTACACAAGCACCACTGCACTATCCTAAACCCTAAAACACTACCCCCAGCATGACCCCCTACACTACACAAACACCACTGCACTACCCTAAACCCTAAAACACTACCCCAACACCACTGCACTAACCTAAATCCTAAAACACTACCCCCAGCACGACCCCCTACACTACCCAAACACCACTGCACTACCCTAAAACATGACCCCCTACACTACACAAACACCACTGCACTACCCTAAACCCTAAAACACTACCCCCAGCACGACCCCCTATACTACACAAGCACCACTGCACTACCCTAAACCCTAAAACACTACCCCCAACACGACCCCTACACTACACAAACACCACTGCACTACCTTAAACCCTAAAACACTACCCCAGCACGACCCCCTACACTACCCAAACACCACTGCACTAACCTAAATCCTAAAACACTACCCCCAGCACGACCCCCTACACTACCCAAACACCACTGCACTACCCTAAAACATGACCCCCTACACTACACAAACACCACTGCACTACCCTAAACTCTAAAACACTACCCCCAGCACGACCCCCTACACTACACAAGCACCACTGCACTACCCTAAACCCTAAAACACTACCCCCAGCACGACCCCCTACACTGCCCGAACACCACTGCACTGCCCTAAACCCTGAAACACCAGCCCCTGCACGACCCCTACACTGCCTGAACACCACTGCACTGCCCTAAACCCTGAAACACATACCCTAGCACGACCCCCTACACTGCCCAAACACCACTGCACTGCCCTAAACCCTGAAACACCACCCCTTCATGACCCCCTACACTGCCCGAACACCACTGCACTGCCCTAAACCCTGAAACACCACCCCCAGCATGACCCCTACACTGCCCGAACACCACTGCACTGCCCTAAACCCTGAAACACTACCCCCAGCAAGACCTCCTACACTGCCCGAACACCACTGCACTGCCCTAAACCCTGAAACATCACCCCCAGCAAGACCCCCTACACTGCCCGAACACCACTGCCCTAAACCCTGAAACACCACCCCCAGCACGACCCCCTACACTGCCCGAACACCACTGCACTGCCCTAAACCCTTAAACACCACCCCTGCACGACCCCCTACACTGCCCGAACACTACTGCACTGCCCTAAACCCTGAAACACCATCCCCAGCACGACCCCTACACTGCACGAACACCACTGCACTGCCCTAAACCCTGAAACACTACCCCCAGCAAGACCCCCTACACTGACCGAACACCACTGCACTGCCCTAAACCCTGAAACACCACCCCCAGCAAGACCCCCTACACTGCCCGAACACCACTGCCCTAAACCCTGAAACACCACCCCCAGCAAGACCCCCTACACTGCCCGAACACCACTGCACTGCCCTAAACCCTGAAACACCAGCCCCAGCACGACCCCTAGACTGCCCGAACACCACTGCACTGCCCTAAACCCTGAAACACCACCCCTGCACGATCCCCTACACTGCCCGAACACCACTGCACTGCCCTAAACCCTGAAACACCACCCCCAGCACGACCCCCTACACTGCCCGAACACCACTGCACTGCCCTAAACCCTGAAACACCACCCCTGCACGTTCCCCTACACTGCCCGAACACTACTGCACTGCCCTAAACCCTGAAACACTACCCCCAGCAAGACCCCCAACACTGCCCGAACACCACTGCCCTAAACCCTGAAACACCACCCCCAGCAAGACCCCCTACACTGCCCGTACACCACTGCACTGCCCTAAACCCTGAAACACCACCCCCAGCATGACCCCCTACACTGCCCGAACACCACTGCACTGCCCTAAACCCTGAAACACCACCCCCAGCACGACCCCCTACACTGCCCGAACACCACTGCACTGCCCTAAACCATGAAACACCAGCCCCAGCACGACCCCCTACACTGCCCGAACACCACTGCACTGCCCTAAACCCTGAAACACCACCCCCAGCACGACCCCCTACACTGCCCGAACACCACTGCACTGCCCTAAACCCTGAAACACCAGCCCCAGCACAACCCCGTACACTGCCCGAACACCACTGCACTGCCCTAAACCCTGAAACACCAGCCCCAGCACGACCCCCTACACTGCCCGAAAACCACTGCACTGCCCTAAACCCTGAAACACCAGCCCCAGCACGATCCCCTACACTGCCCAAACACCACTGCACTACCCTAAACGCTCAAACACCAGCCCCAGCACGACCCCCTACACTGCCCGAACACCACTGCACTGCCCTAAACCCTGAAACACCAGCCCCAGCAAGACCCCCTACACTGCCCGAACACCACTGCACTGCCCTAAACCCTGAAACACCACCCCCAGCAAGACCCCCTACACTGCCCGAACACCACTGCACTAAAGCCTGAAACACCACCCCCAGCAAGACCACCTACACTGGCCGAACACCATTGCACTGCCCTAAACCCTGAAACACCACCCCCTGCACGACCCCCTACACTGCCCAAACACCACTGCACTGCCCTAAACCCTGAAACACCACCCCTGCACGACCCCCTACACTGCCCGAACACCACTGCACTGCTCTAAACCCTGAAACACCACCCTCAGCACGACACCCTACACTGCCTGAACACCACTGCACTGCCCTAAACCCTGAAACACCACCCCCAGCATGACCCCCTACACTGCCCGAACACCACTGCACTGCCCTAAACCCTGAAACACCACCCCTGCATGACCTCCTACACTGCCGGAACACCACTGCACTGCCCTAAACCCTGAAACACCACCCCCAGCACGACCCCCTACACTGCCCGAACACCACTGCACTGCCCTAAACCCTGAAACATCAACCCCAGCAAGACCCCCTACACTGCCTGAACACCACTGCCCTAATCCCTGAAACACCACCCCCTACACTGCACGAACACCACTGCACTCCCCTAAACCCTGAAACACCACCTCCAGCAAAACCCCCTACACTGCCTGAACACCATTGCTCTGCCCTAAATCTTGAAACACCAGCCCCAGCATGACCCCTACACTGCCCAAACACCACTGCACTGCCCTAAACCCTGAAACACCACCCCAGCACGACCCCCTACACTGCCCGAACACCACTGCACTGCCCTAAACCCTGAAACACCAGCCCCAGCAAGACCCCCTACACTGCCCGAACACCACTGCACTGCCCTAAACCCTGAAACACCAGCCCCAGCATGACCCCCTACACTGCCCGTACACCACTGCACTGTCCTAAACCCTGAAACACCAGCCCCAGCACGACCACCTACACTGCCCGAACACCACTGCACTGCCCTAAACCCTGAAACACCAGCCCCAGCACGACCCCCTACACTGCCCGAACACCACTGCACTGCCCTAAACCCTGAAACACCACCCCCTGCACTGCCCCCTACACTGCCCGAACACCACTGCACTGCCCTAAACCCTGAAACACCACCCCCAGCACGACCCCCTTTACTGCTCGAACACCACTGCACTGCCCCATACCCTGAAACACCACCCCCAGCACGACCCCCTACACTGCCCGAACACCACTGCCCTAAACCCTGAAACACCACCCCCTGCACGACCCCCTACACTGCCCGAACACCACTGCACTGCCCTAAACCCTGAAACACCACCCCCTACACTGCCCGAACACCACTGCACTGCCCTAAATCCTGAAACACCACCCCCAGCACGACCCCCTACACTGCCCGAACACCACTGCACTGCCCTAAACCCTAAAACACCACCCCCATCATTACCCCCTACACTGCCCAAACACCACTGCACTGCCCTAAACCCTAAAATACTACCCCCAGCACAACCTCCTACACTACCCGAACACGACTGCACTGCCCTAAACCCTCAAACACTACACCCAGCATGACACCCTACACTACCCGAACACCACTGCACTGCCCTAAACCCTAAAACACTCCCCCCAGCACGACCCCCTACACTACCCGAACACCACTGCACTGCCCTAAACCCTAAAACACTACCCCCGCATGACCCCCTACACTACCCAAACACCAATGCACTGCCCTAATCCCTAAAACACTACCCCCGCATGACCCCCTACACTACCCTAAACCCTAAAACACTACCCCCGCACGACTCCCTACACTACCCAAAGACCACTGCACTACCCTAAACCCTAAAACATGACCTCCTACACTACACAAACACCACTGCACTACCCTAAACCCTAAAACACTACCCCCTACACTACACAAACACCACTGCACTACCCTAAACCCTAAAACACTACCCCCAGCAGTACCCCTACACTACCCAAACACCACTGCACTAACCTAAACCCTAAAACACTACCCCCAGCAGTACCCCTACACTACCCAAACACCACTGCACTACCCTAAATCACTACCCCCAGCACGACCCCCTACACTACCCAAACTCCACTGCACTACACTAAACCCTAAAACACTACCCCCAGCACGACCCCTACACTACCCAAACACCACTGCACTACCCTAAACCCTAAAACACTCCCCCAGCACGACTCCCTACACTACCCAAACACCACTGCACTACCCTAAACACTAAATCTACCCCCAGCATGACCCCCTACACTACACAAACACCACTGCACTACCCTAAACCCTAAAACACTACCCCCAGCCCGACCCTCTTCACTACCTAAACACAACTGCACAATTTGTTACAGGCGTTGCAACGCAGGCCTGTGGTGCTTACTGGAAGTACCTAGTGGGTTAGTTGGGCCCAAGGGACCCTCAGGATTCAAGGTGACCTAATCCCCCAACTTAAAACGCACCACGGGGCGCGTTTGCACAGTGGTGAAGGGAGGGGCGGGGCCTCAGGTGACATGTGCGCAAACACGCCCTGTGGTGCGTTTAAGTTGGGGAATTAATTCCCTTTGAATCCTGAGGGACCCTGGGGGCCAACTAGCCCACCAGGTACCTTCAGTAAGCACAACAGAGTTGCGTTGCGGAGAGGTGAAAAAGGTCAGTGGCCTCGGAACGCCTCTCTGCAACTCAGCTCTGTGGTCCTAACTGTAGGTACCTGGGGGCTAGTTGGGCCTCAGGGACCCTCAGAATTCAAGGGGACTTAATCCCGCAACTTAAAATGCGCCACGGGGTGCGTTTGCACACATGTCACCTCAGGCCCCCTCCCTTCACCACTGTGCAAACACGCCCTGTAGCGCGTTTTAAGAGGTAGTTTTAATCCCCTGCCCTATTATGTACTAGGGACTTGCAGAGGAGGTCATGCTAATCACAGGGGTACCCCAACGCATAGTGTTCCCTAGTGTATGTAGGTGTTTTCACTGTATTCTAAGTGTCTTTTAGCATAGCACTGGCTCTGGTTAGTCAGAGTCAGTTACCACCAGTACCCGTCTGAAAAAGTTGTGGGCACAGGATGCTATTTGCAACAAGGCCTCTTTCTGCTCCTCTGTTGGTTCTTTCTGCACATCTTTTGCTTCTTTCTGTGCGTTTTTTCTTCTTTCTTCACATGTCCTACCTCTGTAGGCATAGTTAGAAACTAGCATTTAAAAAACCTTTGAAATTCACTTAAAAATCATAGGTTTCAGGCACGTTATAGTTAGAAATTAGCATTTAAAAACCTTTGAAATTGACTGAAAAACCATAGGTTTCAGACACGTTATAGTTAGAAATTAGCATTTAAAAACCTTTGAAATTCACTGAAAAACCATAGGTTTTAGGGACAGTTATAGTTAGTTGGACATTGCACTCGTACAAAACCCGTGAAATTCCCCGTTATAGTTAGTTCAGCTAACTATAACTCGCGCCCGCAATGCACTGCTGATGACATCACATATTACATCACTCATGACATGGTCAGTGACATCACTGATGACATCTCAAATGACATCACTGATGACATCATCCATGTGATAATTTCATGCATCTTCTCACACCCTAATATAACTTTTGATACACCCACTCTAAATTACAGACTGCCATTCTCAAAACCATAGACACTCCAACACCAAAAACTACATACCCACTCACTGATTCTTAGGTCTACACACACATCCACTCACTCACCCGTACAGTCACTCATACTTAGTCACTCAGTACAGGACTATCATATGCACTCATACACCTATATAAACACTCACACACCGCCACTCATCCATAGAGGTACTCACACACCTAGTCAGTCATGCAAAAACTTAATCACACACCCATTTACTCACCTATACAGTTATACACACACCAGCTCACTTACTCATACAAATACTAGCACATTCTTACGCTCTTATACAATCACTGATACAAGTACACACTCATCCATACAGCCACTCTCACAATCACACACTCTCACTTATAGCCATTTATATACTCCAACACACATATATACTGCCTTTCACATATGTAGTTACTCACACATGTACCACTGAGATATACATTCAATCGCTAACACACCCATACACACACTCACCCACCCATACAGTCCATCACAGATGCACACTTGAAACCATGCACCCAGTGAATCACCAACTCACACATCTATGCACAGAGTCACACACACCCCACCCACACAAACACTCAGGCACCCATACAGATACTCAGACAATCAATCAATAACCCATGTAGACACTCATGTAGCTATTCAGAAAGCCATGCAGCCGCTTACAAACCAACAGACAGACGGATACAGACATTCACACAGTTTAGTCACTAACCCATGCATTCAGTAAGATACATTTAATCACTCACTTGTAGAGTCAGTCACTCACGTACTAAATCATCCATTCAGACACTTATACACCCACTCATTCTTCAATACACCTTTCCCTATATATATTAAACATATTTAAACTTTACAGAAACACACAGTCACTGGATGATGTCATCAGTGATGTCATCAGTGATGTCATTTGAGATGTCATCAGTGATGTCATCAGTGATGTCACTGACCATGTCATGAGTGATGTAATATGTGACGTCATCAGCAGTGCATTGTGGGCGCGAGTTATAGTTAGCTGAACTAACTATAACGGGGAATTTCTATGGTTTTGTACGAGTGAAATGTCCAACTAACTATAACTGTCCCTAAAACCTATGGTTTTTTCAGTGAATATATATATATATATTATCTACTGGCGGTCGCCAGTAGATAGTTATAGTTAGGACCTAGTTTCCATAGGAAACTCGTTTTTTGTTTTCTCAATATCTTTGGCGCCGGTTGACGAATGTTCGCGAAATTTTCAAAACTCGTAGCCCGCTCCGTTCAGCTCCTGTCTTGAAAGTTTTGGGGTGATTCGGCTAGCAGGGGCTGAGAAAAAAGGGGGATCCCAAAACATGTTTTCTCCATGTTAATTTCCATAGGAAACTTTAGACACGGCTACAGCCCGAACTGCTGAACGGATTTACACCAAATATGGCAAAAAGGTAGCCCTTGTTTCAGAAAGAGACGTTTTTGTTAAATGGTGTAAATCCGTTCAGTAGTTCCTGAGAAATTTAAAAAAGAGGTCGAAAAATGCATTTCCCATAGGAAATTTTAGACACGGCTACAGCTCGAACTGCTGAACGGAATTACACCAAATTTAGCAAAAGGTAGTGCTTGGTTCAGAAAGCGCCCTTTTTTTTAAATGGTGTAAATCCGTTCAGTAGTTGCTGAGAAAATGAAAAAATAAAAGTTTCGATATATAGTGGCATGGAGGATCCGCGCACGCTCCCAACCATGAGCTTTATTATTCTAATTGGCTGTCAACACTCCAAACCAGGAAGTGTTGGCAGCCATCTTGTGCCTCGTTAACCGAGGCACAATAAAACAGAAAAACAATCGCAAAAAACAAGAAAAGGGGGCAGGGTAGAAACACCCTGACCCCCTAGGCCTACTCAGGGGGTCCCACAAGGGTCCCCAGGGCCAAAAAAACCATTTTCTTTACTTTTAAAAAATCGGCGAGATTCACGCACCCAGCGCGAATTTCGGCCGAAAATTTAAAAAAAACGAAGCGCGGTCTCCCGCGCTTCGTTATTATTTAGCCCCTGGGTGGGCCAAGTCCCGGGGGCATTCAATAATGTAATTGCGTGGGCCCAGGGAGGCCCCCGCAGCCCCGGGGACCGTCACCCCCTGGGGCTTTCCATAAACATTTGCGGGGGGCACACGGCCCCCCCGCAGCCCCGGGGACCGCCACCCCCCGGAGCTTCTTATTTTTAATGTGTGGGGGCCTCCAAGGCCCCCCCAAGCCCTGGGGACTGCCACCCCCGGGGCTTTTATTAATTATAATCGTGGAGTCACATGGCCCCTTGCTGTCCCGGGGACCGCAACCCCCGGGGCTTTTTTATTTTAAAAGATAGACCTGTGTGGGGGGCTCGAGCCCCCCACACTCCCCGGGACCACCACCTCCCCGGGCTGTGCAATAGGTGGGAGGGGGCCGCACGGCATCCCTCCTGGAGCCAGTGAAGGCCCTGGGGACCGCCACCCCCAGGGCTGGCTCCTGCAGTGTCCTGGGGTGCTCACCCCAGGACACTGCTGTTTGCAATGACAGGGCGGCAGCCGCACGGCTCCCGCCCTGTCGTTGCAAACTGCTTTGCTTCATTGAAGCGAGAGCAAGGAAACCTGCTCTCTCTTCAATGAAGCAGCATATTGCTTTTCCACAAGGGGAGCTGCATGTTAGCAGCTCCCCATGTGGAAAGCAATGCCGGCTCCCGCAGGACGCGGGGAGCTGGCGGGACCGTGGGGGCATTGGGGCTGCCCCCACGGTCCTCAACGGATAGGGCCTGCCCCTGGGGATGGGGTCCCTGGGGCTAGAAGTGGCCCGGGAGGGGGGCCATGCGGCCCCCCTCCCCAAAAATTGAAGAAAAAAAAAATAAAGGCTGGCCCCGGGGGATGGGGTCCCCGGGGCCAATAGAGGCCTCAGGAAGGGGGCCACGCAGCCCCCTCCATAAAAAAAAATAATATTTGGCCATGCCCTGGGGGATGGGGTCTCCGGGGCCAGATTTGGCCATGGGAGGGGGGCCCACGCGGCCCCCTTCCCGTTAATATATATATATTTTTTTACATGGGGGTCAGGCCCTGGGTGATGGGGACCCCAGGGCCCAAATAAAGTCAAAAGAAGGGGGCCCACACAGCCCCCTTCCAAAAATAAAAACGCGATTGTGTCGGAGGCCCCGCCCCCTCCCAGCAACACTCTGCAAACGCGCTCTGTGGCGCGATTTAAGCAGGGGAATTAATTCCCCTTCAATACTGGGGTCCCTAGGGGCCAACTAGCCCACCAGGTACCTCAAGTAAGCACCACAGGGCTGCATTGCAGAGAGGTGGTCCAGGCCATGCCCCTTTTTACACCTCTCTGCGAATGCAGCTCCGTGGCACTTACTGGGGGTACCTGGTGGGCTAGTTGGACCCCAGGGACCCTCAGGATTCAAGGGGACTTTATCCCGCAACTTAAAACGTGCCACGGGGCGAGTTTGCACAGTATTGAAGGGAGGGGGCGGGGCCTGAGGTGACATGTATGGAAACACGCCCTCTGGCGCCTTTTAAGTTGGGGAATTAATTCCCTTTCAATCCTGAGGGCCCCTGGGGGCCAATTAGCCCACCAGGTGCTTCCAGTAAGCGCCACTGCACTGCGTTGCAGAGAGGTGGTCCAGGTCACACCCTTTTTACACCTCTCTGCAATGCAGCTCTGTGGCGCTTACTGGAGGTACCTGGTGGGCTAGTTGGACCCCAGGGACCCTCAGAATTCAAGGGGACTTAATCCCCAACTTACAACGCACCAGGGGTGCGTTTGCAGAGTGGTGGAGAAAGGGGGCATGGCCTTTGTCTACCTCTCAACAATCCACTGCGTGGGGCTTACTGGAGGTAAAAGGTAGGCTAGTTGGCCCCTAAAGGACCCCCAGCAGTGAAGGGGACTTCAATCCCCATTCAAGAGCGTGCCAGGGAGCGCGTTTGTAGAGTGGTGGGCAAAGTGGGCGTGGCCTGGTACGAGTACTTGGCCAGGACAAAATATCGTTCCTAGGCAATAGATAGACAAGATCACACATAATATAATTAACAATAAAAGGACAATGAGGAAAGTGAGTGACTTAATGAGGTAAAAACTGTAATTATTTATTTAATTAATATTCATATATATGAAACAAAAATAGCAAGAACAAAATGAAAATGAATCAATTTGTAAATGACATATACAATAACATAGTATAACATAATACAATCATTTAAATAAAAATCATTGTTGAAATGACATATACAATAACATAGTATAACATAATAAAATCATTTAAATAAAAATCATTGTTGATAAAATACAAAATACAAAAAAAAATCGATGTGGCGACAATAAATACTTCGACGCGCGTTTCGGCGCACGTAGCGCCTTCGTCAGGAAAAGCCACAAACAACCTAAAATCAATAAAAAAATCACTGAACCATCATTGTCATAATTACATCTATATTCGTAATAATTATACAGTATTTGTGTGCCTTCATTTTAACTACAGTGAATTTAGATAAAAACCAAAGTACCAGTATTGGTGTGTCAAACAAATGACCAGAAAGGAAGAAAGATACAAAGTGGAAAAAATAAGCTGGGAATGGATAGAAATGAAAATAGACAAAATAGAGTAATACTGTTCCAAAACCTAATGTGCAATAGAAAGAAAACCATAACTTACTTATAGACTGACAGAACTTGATATGGACAAACGAGGCTTAGTCACTCGTTGTTTGGTTATGCGATGAATAAACCTCTGCAATAACATATTTAAATCAAAATTGTCAGAGCTTT
The DNA here is from genome assembly GCA_963921515.1 of Calotriton arnoldi. NCBI lineage: Eukaryota > Metazoa > Chordata > Amphibia > Caudata > Salamandridae > Calotriton > Calotriton arnoldi. The sequence continues at coordinate 3,519 of CAWUFW010029241.1, read as the reverse complement.
CTAAATATATACGTACTAATTCATAATGTGCAATAAATTTCAAATTTTATATAAAATCCTAATTTAGGCTATTTTAGGCTATTTTAAGAGAAGATATTCGTCGAAATCTCAATTTTATTAAATATCTGAGACATAAATAAGGATGTCAAAGATAGAACTCTCCAAATTAATGATGGTATGGATGTAAGCAAACTATGCAGACCGAATTAATCAAGATCTAGTTGTATAGTCTTTAATACGATCTAATAATTGTGAAGGTGATAGTAGAAAAGCTTACCACAAATAGTATAATCTATTATATACCAGACGAGTTTAAAAAAAAATGAAAAACATGGATAACGAATCTTCATACGAAAAGAACTCACTGCAGGAAAAAAGTATATATGTGAGAAATATAATATACAGGAGCTTCCCGAAATAAGACATAATCTGTGTCTGGATAATAATAATGAGGATATAATGCTTACCAATCAATTAAAGGCGCTTAAAATAATCTGTGACCTGAGATATCGGCTCACAGAAGGATTTTCTATGAATTTAAAATGCTGTCACTTTGATATTAAAAAACTGTGCGGACCTTGCTGTACATCAATATGGGCAGTGGTCACGTCCTAAGAAAAACATGGAAATTGTAAATTAGACCTAAACTGACGGGCCTCATACATGATGTTAATTTTAGATTGTTCCGTGATAAAGGAGAAAGAGAGATAAACTTACTTGTATTCACGCACTCCGTGTGTTTGCCCGTTCTGAATTAAAAATACAAAAGGGCAAATAAGCCTCATGAAGCAAACAATCATGTTTTTTAACTAAAAATAAGATTAGCCAAGGATGTTAGGGTTAGGAGCAAACCAAGGGCAACTTACTTATATTTAGATGCCGCCGCGCAGAGATTCGTCTAGCGTCAAAACGAGCGGAATTCGCTTCAATTCTGAGAGACGCTCATGTAACACGGCGTTTATATGCGAATGCGAAAAATCCTATTCCGGACACATGATACCGGACTATCGAATGAGGGAAGCGGATGTGAGGCTTCCTGTTGCCGGCACGTGATGCGAACTAACAAATGGGAAGTGCCAATCTCCATCTAACAGCCGAAAACGTATTCCATGGTAACGTGGACAAAGAGAAGCAACTAGAACGCTAACTTCTATCTTTGTCGAGGTCAAAAGGACCATGACTAGAGATAGGTTAAATGGCAGACAATGTTACTGCAAATAAATATAAAATATATTTATAGACGAAAACACGTGAAAATGTTAATCATAATTATATAATGGCATTTTCCCATGGTATATCATTGTTTAATCCACATTTAAAAGTATTAAGAGAAAAGATCCAGAAGACCTCTCTCTTTTGCGGATTGCTAATCCACCTTTCTCATCGGTTAACCTGATTTTTTCTAAAATGCGCCAACGCATTTCATCAGGTTTGTGGTGGAAATCGATATAGTGTTTGACTAGGGGTGCCATAAGCTTTTTGTTTTGATGGCTGAACGATGTTCTGTTAATCTGGTTTGTATTGCTCTGGATGTTTCCCCAACATAGCCCAAATGACAGGGACACAAAATTAAGTATATTACATTTTGTGTTTTACAATTCCACAGCTGTTGGGCTTGTATAACAAACCCATTAAAATTGAAAGTGTCACCTGTCATCACAGTGGAGCAAGATTTACAGGTAGAACATTTTATAGTACCTTTAATTGGCGCTGCACCATAGATAGTTTTCTGAATGGAACTCGAAGTGGAGTTCATTGATACAAATCGTGAATGAATAATCTTATCTTTGATGTTTTTATTGCGGCGGTGCGCAAACAAAGGTTTAACAATCTTGTTCTTCTGTTCCGGGTCACTATTTAAAATATGCCTGTTGGAATTTATAATTTGTTTTAATTTGTTATTCAGTGTAGAATGTTTGGTAACACAAACCAGTTGAGAATTTTTTGCGTTATTAGTAGTTCTTAGAAGCTGATCTCTGTCATAGAATCTTGCGCGTTTGAATGATTCCCTCACCAGCCGGTGGGGATAGCCTCTTTCTAAAAATTTGGCCTTCATTATAGTTGCCTGGGCATCATAATCTGCTATATTCGTGCAGTTATGTCGTACTCTCAAAAATTGTGAGAATGGTATACTTTGTTTTTGAGCGCGCGGGTGGTAACTTTTATAATGCAACAAGGTGTTTCTTGCTGTGGGTTTTACGAATAAGTCAACCTCTAATTTACCAGAATGATGTTTAATCAAAATATCCAAAAATTCAACCTGCTGTACACTTGTATGTGCCACAAATTTAAGATTAGTGTCTGCCAGATTTAACCACTGCAGAAACTCCAAAAGACTATCTTCCCATTGGTCCAGATAAAAAATATATCATCTATATATCTGGACCAATGGGAAACTGATTCAAAAAAAGGAGCAGCCTCATTAAAAATATGTTTTGCTTCGAACAGCGGCATATATATATTGGCTATTGAAGGTGCTACAGAAGCACCCATGCTTACGCCTTTAGACTGGCGAAATAATTGTTGTCCAAATTCAAAAATGTTTTCAGTTAAAACTATGTGAAGACATTTTATTAAGAAAGATTTGGCACAGGGGATCTGATATTCCTCAATAAACCATTCGGTAGCTTCTAATGCCTCTTGTTGCGGTATATTACTATATAGTGACTCTATGTATAGAGTCACTAAAATATCAGTAAGGGGATTGAATAATAATTTTTCAACTTCATTAATCATCTCTCCTGTATCTTTAATGTAAGATCTAATTTGAGGTATGAACGGTCTTAATATTTTATCTACAAATTTTGATAGAGGTTCTGTAACGGTTCCAATTGTGGAAACTATTGGTCGATACGGAGGATCTTTCTCATTTTTATGTATCTTAGGGATACCATAGATACATGATGTTTTATTATTGGAAAAATTTAAATATTCAAATTCTTTCTCAGTTATTCTGCCAGTATTAAGTGCCTGAGTAGTCACAGATACATTTTTTTTAGATATTTTGTGCATGGGATTGGATGTGATTTTGGAATAAAAGGTCTGGTCGGCTAACATAGCAGACATCTTTTTTTCATAGTCTTCAGTATCAATGACTACAATGCCACCACCTTTATCGGCACTTTTAATGGTTATCATTTTGTTCTGAGATAAAGATCTCAATGACATGAATTCTTCTTTACTTAAGTTGTATATAGGTTTAGGTATAAATCGAAGTGCTTCTTCTAGTCATTTTAAGACTACGTGTTCGAAGACAGACACTTCAGGGCCCACTTGATCTAGTGTGGGTGTAAAAGTGGATGGCAAGGTTAAAATGTTAGGTGTTAATAATTGAATATTCAAATCTTCAATATTTGAAAAATATTTCTGTAATCTAATTTTTCTGAAAAAAGATATCTTGATATAGTTCAAATTTGTTAGCAGATGCGTGGGGTACAAAAGATAAACCTTTAGAGAGAACACTCATGCTAGCAGAATTTAATATTTGAGAAGACGAGGAATTTGCTACCCTTGTAGGGA
>CAWUFW010029240.1:0-19512 GCA_963921515.1 Calotriton arnoldi | reverse complement strand
GGCCTCAGGGACCCTCAGGATTCAAGGGACTTAATCTCGCAACTTAAAACGCGCCACGGGGCGCGCTTGCACACATGTCACCTCAGGCCCCCCTCCCTTCACCACTGTGCAAACGCGCGCTGTAGCGCGTTTTAAGAGGTAGTTTTAATCCCCTGCCCTATTATGTACTAGGGACTTGCAGAGGAGGTCATGCTAATCACAGGGGTACCCCAACGCATAGTGTTCCCTAGTGTATGTAGGTGTTTTCACTGTATTCTAAGTGTCTTTTAGCATAGCACTGGCTCTGGTTAGTCAGAGTCAGTTACCACCAGTACCCGTCTTGAAAAAGTTGTGGGCACAGGATGATTTTGCAACAAGGCCTCTTTCTGCTCCTCTGTTGGTTCTTTCTGCACATGTCTTGCTTATTCCTGCACTTTTCTTCGTCTTTGTGGACTTCTGTTGCTTCTTTCTGCATTTCTTTTGCTTCTTTCTGTGCGTTTTTCTTCTTTCTTCACATGTCCTACCTCTGTAGGCATAGTTAGAAACTAGCATTTAAAAAACCTTTGAAATTCACTTAAAAAATCATAGGTTTCAGGAACGTTATAGTTAGAAATTAGCATTTAAAAAACCTTTGAAATTCACTGAAAAACCATAGGTTTCAGACACGTTATAGTTAGAAATTAGCATTTAAAAACCTTTGAAATTCACTGAAAAAACCATAGGTTTTAGGGACAGTTATAGTTAGTTGGACATTTCACTCGTACAAAACCATAGAAATTCGCCCGTTATAGTTAGTTCAGCTAACTATAACTCGCGCCCCCGCAATGCACTGCTGATGACGTCACATATTACATCACTCATGACATGGTCAGTGACATCACTGATGACATCTCAAATGACATCACTGATGACATCATCCATGTGATCATTTCATGCATCTTCTCACACCCTAATATAACTTTTGATACACCCACTCTAAATTACAGACTGCCATTCTCAAAACCATAGACACTCCAACACCAAAAACTACATACCCACTCACTGATTCTTAGGTCTACAGACACATCCACTCACTCACCCGTACAGTCACTCATACTTACAGTCACTCAGTACAGGACTATCATATGCACTCATACACCTATATAAACACTCACACACCGCCACTCATCCATAGAGGTACTCACACACCTAGTCAGTCATGCAAATAATGTATCACACACCCATTTACTCACATATACAGTTATACACACACCAGCTCACTTTCTCATACAAATACTAGCACATTCTTACGCTCTTATACAATAACTGATACAAGCACACACGCATCCATACAGCCACTCTCACTATCACACACTCTCATTTATAGCCATTTAAATACTCTAACACACATATATACTGCCTTTTACATATGTAGTTACTCGCACATGTACCACTGAGATATACATTCACTCACTAACACACCCATACACACACTCACCCACCCAAGCAGTCCATCACAGATGCACTCTTGAAATTATGCACCCAGTGAATCACCCACTCACACATTTATACACAGAGTCACACACACCCCACCCACACAAACACTCAGGCAGCCATACAGATACTCAGAGAACCTATCAATAACCCATATAAACACTCATGTAGCTATTCTCAAATCCATGCATCCACTTACACACCAACAAACAGACGGATACAGACATTCACACAGTTTAGTCACTAACCCATGCATTCAGTAAGATACGTTTAATCACTCACTTGTAGAGTCAGTCACTCACGTACTAAATCATCCATTCAGACACTTATACACCCACTCATTCTTCAATACGCCTTTCCCTATATATATATTAAACATATTTAAACTTTACAGAAACAGACAGTCACTGGATGATGTCATCAGTGATGTCATCAGTGATGTCATTTGAGATGTCATCAGTGATGTCATCAGTGATGTCACTGACCATGTCATGAGTGATGTAATATGTGACGTCATCAGTAGTGCATTACGGGCGCGAGTTATAGTTAGCTGAACTAACTATAACGGGGGAATTTCTATGGTTTTGTACGAGTGAAATGTCCAACTAACTATAACTGTCCCTAAAACCTATGGTTTTTTCAGTGAATATATATATATATATATATATATATATATATATATATATATATATTATATATATATATATATATATATATCTACTGGCGGTCGCCAGTAGATAGTTATAGTTAGGACCTATTTTCCATAGGAAATCCGCGACATTCTATTTGAAATAACTCTCTTGCCGGTTGACGAATCTTCGCGAAATTTTCAAACTTTATGGCCCGCTCCGGTCCGCTCCTACCCTGAAAGTCTCGGGGTGATTCATCAAGCGGGGCCGAGAAAAAAGGGGGTCCCAAAACGTGTTTTCCCCATTCATTTTCCCATAGGAAACTTTAGACACGGCTACAGCCCGAACTGCTGAACGGAATTACACCAAATTTGGCAAAGAGGTAGTTCTTGGTTCAGAAAGAACCCTTTTGTTAAATGGTGTAAATCCGTTCAGTAGTTGCGGAGAAATTAAAAAATAAGAGTCAAAAAATCAATTTCCCATAGGAAACTTTATGCAAGGCTACAGCCCGAACTGCTGAACGGAATTACACCAAATTTGGCAAAGAGGTAGTTCTTGGTTCAGAAAGAACCCTTTTGTTAAATGGTGTAAATCCGTTCAGTAGTTGCTGAGAAAATCAAAAGTAAAAACACATATATATCTGGGCGGAGCCTAACCACACATGTCATCGTGAGATCTGATTGGCTGTCAGCACTTCATCCTGGAATTGCTGGCAGCCATCTTGAGACCAATATACATGATAGTACCCCATTGAAATGCCTTGTAGTGAATCAAAGATTTTGAGGGTTACCAAAAGGAGAACTATTAAGGGTGATAACAGACTTTAGTTACATTAGAATTCATTTGTTGATGGTACCATACTAATTTCAGGAATTGTGGTGTGTTCTAAGGTGATTTTACCCTGTGAAAAACCTTCTGCTGGGATATCATGAATCATGTTTGAGAGAAAACTATTTTCACATGCTTGTCCCATACAGTTTTGGAAGGTGCTCCAGAAGCTAAAATGAGAGCATATTTTCTGTAAATTCACATTATCTTTCTCAGTCATGTGAGAATGAAGTCTGACATTCTCAGTAAAACATGTACATCCAACAAGGGCAGAGACTGTCAGTTGATTCCTTTGTGTTCTACTGCAGCTTCCCAGAGTGTTCTAAAGAACAACTAGAGTGCTAACAGCCTTACTTATGACAAAAGTATGGCACACCTGAAGCCATCTTGATTGGAATAAACTGGTAACACTTAAAACATTTAATTTAAAAAGGAACAAAATGATGGGGTTCATTTTGTCATAGAAATTATGGTTAGTGCTATAGAAAGAAAAATTAGGACATGTTTCAAGTGAGATCTCAAATATCTTCCTGTTATATTTCAACAGGAGCAGCCTGTCAGTTGATGCCTTTGTGTTCTACTGCAGCTTCCCAGAGTGTTCTAAAGAACAACTAGAGTGCTAACAGCCTTACTTATGACAAAAGTATGGCACACCTGAAGCCATCTTGATTGGAATAAACTGGTAACACTTAAAACATTTAATTTAAAAAGGAACAAAATGATGGGGTTAATTTTGTCATAAAAATTATGGGTAGTGCTGTAGAAAGAAAAATTAGGACATGTTTCAAGTGTGATCTCAAATATCTTCCTGTTATATTTCAACAGGAGCAGCCTGCCAGTTGATGCCTTTGTGTTCTACTGCAGCTTCCCAGAGTGTTCTAAAGAACAACTAGAGCGCTAACAGCCTTACTTATGACAAAAGTATGGCACACCGGAAGCCATCTTGATTGGAATAAACCGTTAATACTTAAAACATTTAATTTAAAAAGGAACAAAATGAGGGGGTTCTTTTTTAAATAGAAATTATGGTTAGTGCTGCAGAAAGAAAAATGAGGGCATGTTTTAAGTGAGATCTCAAATCCTCTTCTATTTCATTAGAAAATTCTGACATGCAGACTGAAACAATCACTTTCAATACCAGCAGCAGACTTCCAGTTAACTCCCTGGTGAGCAGTAGCTTTAGTACAGTGATCTAATGAGCAACTAGAGTGCTAACATTCTGAATTTATGGCAAATGTGAGACACATCTGAATGCCTTCTTGATGGAATCAAAGTAAAAACTGAAAGCATTTCCTACTGAGGAGACTGCAGTAAATGAGGAAATTAGGAAACTTCATAACAAAGAAGTCTTCCAAGATGGCCACCAGAGAAAAAAGAGCCCAAATGTAGCACAAATATTACCCAGATGTAGCCCACATATAGCCCAATGACAAAAGTGTGCAAAACACTTTTTATTTTTAGTTTTTTTGCAGTTTTATGTAGTGCAGACTGGTCAGGTATTGGAGCGTTGCATCTTAAAACATGACCCCCTACACTACAAAAACACTACTGCACTACTCTAAACCCTAAAACACTACCCCAGCACGACTCCCTACACTACACAAGCACCACTGCACTATCCTAAACCCTAAAACACTACCCCCAGCATGACCCCCTACACTACACAAACACCACTGCACTACCCTAAACCCTAAAACACTACCCCCAGCACGATCCCCTACACTACCCAAACACCACTGCACTAACCTAAATCCTAAAACAATACCCCCAGCACGACCCCTACACTACCCAAACACCACTGCACTACCCTAAAACATGACCCCCTACACTACACAAACACCACTGCACTACCCTAAACCCTAAAACACTACCCCCAGCACGACCCCCTACACTACACAAGCACCACTGCACTACCCTAAACCCTAAAACACTACCCCCAGAACGACCCCCTACACTGCCCGAACACCACTGCACTGCCCTAAACCTTGAAACACCAGCCCCTGCACGACCCCTACACTGTTCGAACACCACTGCACTGCCCTAAACCCTGAAACACCACCCCCAGCACGACCCCCTACACTGCCCGAACACCACTGCACTGCCCTAAACCCTGAAACACCACCCCTTCACGACCCCCTACACTGCCCGAACACCACTGCACTGCCCTAAACCCTGAAACACCACCCCCAGCACGGCCCCCTACACTGCCCAAACACCACTGCACTGCCCTAAACCCTGAAACACTATCCCCAGCAAGACCCCCTACACTGCCCAAACACCACTCCACTGCCCTAAACCCTGAAACATCACCCCCAGCAAGACCCCCTACACTGCCCGAACACCACTGCCCTAAACCCTGAAACACCACCCCCAGCACGACCCCCTACACTGCCCGAACACCACTGCACTGCCCTAAACCCTGAAACACCACCCCCAGCACGACCCCCTACACTGCACGAACACCACTGCTCTGCCCAAAACCCTGAAACACCAGCCCCAGCACGACCCCCTACACTGCCCGAACACCACTGCACTGCCCTAAACCCTGAAACACCAGCCCCAGCACGACCCCCTACACTGCCCGAACACCACTGCACTACCCTAAACCCAGAAACACCACCCCCAGCACGACCCCCTACACTGCCTGAGCACCACTGCACTGCCCTAAACCCTGAAACACCAGCCCCAGCATGACCCCCTACACTGCCCGAACACCACTGCACTGCCCTAAACCCTGAAACACCAGCCCCAGCACGACCACCTACACTGCACGAACACCACTGCACTGCCCTAAACCCTGAAACACCAGCCCCAGCATGACCCCCTACACTGCCCGAACACCACTGCACTGCCCTAAACCGTGAAACACTAGCCCCAGCACGACCCCCTACACTGCCAGAACACCATTGCACTGCCCTAAACCCTGAAACACCAGCCCCAGCACAACCCCCTACACTGCCCGAACACTACTGCACTGCCCTAAACCCTGAAACACCACCCCGTGCACGACCCCCTACACTGCCCGAACACCACTGCACTGCCCTAAACCCTGAAACACCACCCCCAGCACGACACCCTACACTGCCCGAACACCACTGCACTGCCCTAAACCCTGAAACACCATTCCCCTGCACGACCCCCTACACTGCCCGAACACTACTGCACTGCCCTAAACCCTGAAACACCATCCCCAGCACGACCCCCTACACTGCACGAACACCACTGCACTGCCCTAAACCCTGAAACACTACCCCCAGCAAGACCCCCTACACTGCCCGAACACCACTGCACTGCCCTAAACCCTGAAACATCACCCCCAGCAAGACCCCCTACACTGCCCGAACACCACTGCCCTAAACCCTGAAACACCACCCCCAGCAAGACCCCTACACTGCCCGAACACCACTGCACTACCCTAAACCCTACAACACTACCCCCAGCACGACCCCCTACACTACACAAGCACCACTGCACTACCCTAAACCCTAAAACACTACCCCCAGAACGACCCCCTACACTGCCCGAACACCACTGCACTGCCCTAAACCTTGAAACACCAGCCCCTGCACGACCCCCTACACTGTTCGAACACCACTGCACTGCCCTAAACCCTGAAACACCACCCCCAGCACGACCCCCTACACTGCCGAACACCACTGCACTGCCCTAAACCCTGAAACACCACCCCTTCACGACCCCCTACACTGCCCGAACACCACTGCACTGCCCTAAACCCTGAAACACCACCCCCAGCACGGCCCCCTACACTGCCCAAACACCACTGCACTGCCCTAAACCCTGAAACACTATCCCCAGCAAGACCCCCTACACTGCCCAAACACCACTCCACTGCCCTAAACCCTGAAACATCACCCCCAGCAAGACCCCCTACACTGCCCGAACACCACTGCCCTAAACCCTGAAACACCACCCCCAGCACGACCCCCTACACTGCCCGAACACCACTGCACTGCCCTAAACCCTGAAACACCACCCCCAGCACGACCCCCTACACTGCCCGAACACCACTGCTCTGCCCAAAACCCTGAAACACAAGCCCCAGCACGACCCCCTACACTGCCCGAACACCACTGCACTGCCCTAAACCCTGAAACACCAGCCCCAGCACGACCCCCTACACTGCCCGAACACCACTGCACTACCCTAAACCCATAAACACCACCCCCAGCACGACCCCCTACACTGCCTGAGCACCACTGCACTGCCCTAAACCCTGAAACACCAGCCCCAGCACGACCCCCTACACTGCCCGAACACCACTGCACTGCCCTAAACCCTGAAACACCAGCCCCAGCACGACCACCTACACTGCACGAACACCACTGCACTGCCCTAAACCCTGAAACACCAGCCCCAGCATGACCCCCTACACTGCCCGAACACCACTGCACTGCCCTAAACCGTGAAACACTAGCCCCAGCACGACCCCCTACACTGCCAGAACACCATTGCACTGCCCTAAACCCTGAAACACCAGCCCCAGCACAACCCCCTACACTGCCCGAACACCACTGCACTGCCCTAAACCCTGAAACACCACCCCGTGCACGACCCCCTACACTGCCCGAACACCACTGCACTGCCCTAAACCCTGAAACACCACCCCCAGCACGACACCCTACACTGCCCGAACACCACTGCACTGCCCTAAACCCTGAAACATCACCCCCAGCAAGACCCCCTACACTGCCCGAACACCACTGCCCTAAACCCTGAAACACCACCCCCAGCAAGACCCCCTACACTGCCCGAACACCACTGCACTGCCCTAAACCCTGAAACACCAGCCCCAGCACGACCCCCTACATTGCCCGAACACCACTGCACTGCCCTAAACCCTGAAACACCACCCCCTGCATGACCCACTACACTGCCCGAACACCACTGCACTGCCCTAAACCCTGAAACACCATTCCCCCTGCACGACCCCCTACTCTGCCCGAACACTACTGCACTGGCCTAAACCCTGAAACACCATCCCCAGCACGACCCCCTACACTGCACCGAACACCCCTGCACTGCCCTAAACCCTGAAACACTACCCCCAGCAAGACCCCCTACACTGCCCGAACACCACTGCACTGCCCTAAACCCTGAAACATCACCCCCAGCAAGACCCCCTACACTGCCCGAACACCACTGCCCTAAACCCTGAAACACCACCCCCAGCAAGACCCCCTACACTGCCCGAACACCACTGCACTGCCCTAAACCCTGAAACACCAGCCCCAGCACGACCCCCTACATTGCCCGAACACCACTGCACTGCCCTAAACCCTGAAACACCACCCCTAGCATGACCCACTACACTGCCCGAACACCACTGCACTGCCCTAAACCCTGAAACACCACCCCCAGCACGACCCCCTACACTGCCCGAACACCACTGCACTGCCCTAAACCCTGAAACACCACCCCCAGCACGACCCCCTACACTGCCCGAACACCACTGCACTGCCCTAAACCCTGAAACACCAGCCCCAGCACGACCCCCTACACTGCCCGAACACCACTGCACTGCCCTAAACCCTGAAACACCAGCCCCAGCAAGACCCCCTACACTGCCCGAACACCACTGCACTGCCCTAAACCCTGAAACACCAGCCCCAGCAAGACCCCCTACACTGCCCGAACACCACTGCACTGCCCTAAACCCTGAAACACCACCCCCAGCAAGACCCCCTACACTGCCCGAACACCACTGCGCTGCCCTAAACGCTGAAACATCAGCCCCAGCAAGACCCCCTACACTGCGCGAACACCATTGCACTGCCCTAAACCCTGAAACACCACCCCCAGCAAGACCCCCTACACTGCCCGAACACCACTGCACTAAACCCGGAAACACCAGCCCCAGCAAGACCACCTACACTGCCCGAACACCACTGCACTGCCCAAAACCCTGAAACACCACCCCCAGCACGACACCCTACACTGCCCGAACACCACTGCACTGCCCTAAACCCTGAAACACCACCCCCAGCACGACCCCTACACTGCCCGAACACCACTGCACTGCCCTAAACCCTGAAACACCACCCCCTGCACGACCCCCTACACTGCCCGAACACCACTGCACTGCCCTAAACCCTAAACACTCTACCCCCAGCATGACCCCCTACACTGCCCGAACACCACTGCACTGCCCTAAACCCTGACTCACCACCCCCTGCACGACCCCCTACACTGCCCGAACACCACTACACTGCCCTAAACCCAGAAACACCAGCCCCAGCACGACCCCCTACACTGCCCAAACACCACTGCACTGCCCTAAACCCTGAAACACCACCCCCAGCACGACCCCCTACACTGCCCGAACACCACTGCACTGCCCTAAACCCTGAAACACCAGCCCCTGCACGACCCCCTACACTGCCCGAACACCACTGCACTGCCCTAAACCCTGAAACACCACCCCCAGCACGACCCCTACACTGCCTGAACACCACTGCCCTAAACCCTGAAACACCACCCCCAGCAAGACCCCCTACACTGCCCGAATACCACTGCACTGCCCTAAAGCCTGAAACACCACCTCCAACACAACCCCCTACACTGCCTGAACACCATTGCTCTGCCCTAAACCCTGAAACACTGCCCCCAGCAAGACCCCCTACACTGCCCGAACACCACTGCACTGCCCTAAACCCTGAAACACCACCCCCAGCAAGACCCCCTACACTGCCCGAACACCACTGCCTGCCTAAACCCTGAAACACCACCCCAGCACGACCCCCTACACTGCCCGAACACCACTGCACTGCCCTAAACCCTGACTCACCACCCCCAGCACGACCCCCTACACTGCCCGAACACCACTACACTGCCCTAAACCCAGAAACACCACCCCCAGCACGACCCCCTACACTGCCCAAACACCACTGCACTGCCCTAAACCCTGAAACACCACCCCCAGCACGACCCCCTACACTGCCCGAACACCACTGCACTGCCCTAAACCCTGAAACACCAGCCCCTGCACGACCCCCTACACTGCCCGAACACCACTGCACTGCCCTAAACCCTGAAACACCACCCCCAGCACGACCCCCTACACTGCCTGAACACCACTGCACTGCCTAAACCCTGAAACACCATCCCCAGCAAGACCCCCTACACTGCCCGAATACCACTGCACTGCCCTAAAGCCTGAAACACCACCTCCAACACAACCCCCTACACTGCCTGAACACCATTGCTCTGCCCTAAACCCTGAAACACTGCCCCCAGCAAGACCCCCTACACTGCCCGAACACCACTGCACTGCCCTAAACCCTGAAACATCACCCCCAGCATGACCCCCTACACTGCCCGAACACCACTGCACTGCCCTAAACCCTGAAACACCACCCCCAGCACGACCCCCTACACTGCTCGAACACCACTGCACTGCCCTAAACCCTGAAACACCACCCCCAGCACGACCCCCTACACTGCCCGAACACCACTGCTCTGCCCAAAACACTGAAACACCAGCCCCAGCATGACCCCCTACACTGCCCGAACACCACTGCACTGCCCTAAACCCTGAAACACCAGCCCCAGCACGAACCCCTACACTGCCCGAACACCACTGCACTGCCCTAAACCCTGAAACACCACCCCCAGCACGACACCCTACACTGCCCGAACACCACTGCACTGCCCTAAACCCTGAAACACCAGCCCCAGCACGACCCCTACACTGCCCGAACACCACTGCACTGCCCTAAACCCTGAAACACCACCCCCAGCACGACCCCCTACACTGCCCGAACACCACTGCACTGCCCTAAACCCTGAAACACTACCCCCAGCATGACCCCTTACACTGCTCCAACACCACTGCACTGCCCTAAACCATGAAACACCAGCCCCTGCACGACCCCCTGCTCTACACAAACACCACTGCACTGCCCTAAACCCAGAAACACCATCCCCAGCACGACACCCTACACTGCCCGAACACCACTGCACTGCCCTAAACCCTGAAACACCACCCCCAGCACGACCCCTACACTGCCCGAGCACCACTGCACTGCCCTAAACCCTGAAACACCACCCCCAGCACGACCCCCTACACTGCCCGAACACCACTGCACTGCCCTAAACCCTGAAACACCACCCCCAGCATGACCCCTACACTGCCCGAACACCACTGCACTGCCCTAAACCCTGAAACACCAGCCCCAGCACGACCCCCTACACTGCCCGAACACCACTGCACTGCCCTAAACCCTGAAACACCACCCCCAGCACGACCCCCTACACTGCCCGAACACCACTGCACTGCCCTAAACCCTGAAACACCACCCCCAGCACGACCCCCTACACTGCCCGAACACCACTGCACTGCCCTAAACCCTGAAACACCAGCCCCTGCACGACCCCCTACACTGCCCGAACACCACTGCACTGCCCTAAACCCTGAAACACCACCCCCAGCACGACCCCCTACACTGCCTGAACACCACTGCACTGCCCTAAACCCTGAAACACCACCCCCAGCAAGACCCCCTACACTGCCCGAATACCACTGCACTGCCCTAAACCCTGAAACACCACCTCCAGCACGACCCCCTACACTGCCTGAACACCACTGCTCTGCCCTAAACCCTGAAACACCACCCCCAGCACGACCCCCTACACTGCCCGAACACCACTGCACTGCCCTAAACCCTGAAACACCACCCCCAGCACGACCCCTACACTGCCCGAACACCACTGCACTGCCCTAAACCCTGAAACACCAGCCCCAGCACGACCCCCTACACTGCCCGAACACCACTGCACTGCCCTAAACCCTGAAACACCACCCCCAGCACGACCCCCTACACTGCCCGAACACCACTGCCCTAAACCCTGAAACACCACCCCCAGCACGACCCCCTACACTGCTCGAACACCACTGCACTGCCCTAAACCCTGAAACACCACCCCCAGCACGACCCCCTACACTGCCCGAACACCACTGCTCTGCCCAAAACACTGAAACACCAGCCCCAGCATGACCCCCTACACTGCCCGAACACCACTGCACTGCCCTAAACCCTGAAACACCAGCCCCAGCACGAACCCCTACACTGCCCGAACACCACTGCACTACCCTAAACCCAGAAACACCACCCCCAGCACGACCCCCTACACTGCCCGAGCACCACTGCCTGCACTGCCCTAAACCCTGAAACACCAGCCCCAGCACGACCCCCTACACTGCCTGAACACTACTGCACTGCCCTAAACCATGAAACACCATCCCCAGCACGACCCCCTACACTGCACGAACACCACTGCACTGCCCTAAACCCTGAAAAACTACCCCCAGCAAGACCCCCTACACTGCCCGAACACCACTGCACTGCCCTAAACCCTGAAACATCACCCCCAGCAAGACCCCCTACACTGCCCGAACACCACTGCCCTAAACCCTGAAACACCACCCCCAGCAAGACCCCTACACTGCCCGAACACCACTGCACTGCCCTAAACCCTGAAACACCAGCCCCAGCACGACCCCCTACACTGCCCGAACACCACTGCACTGCCCTAAACCCTGAAACACCACCCCGTGCATGACCCCCTACACTGCCCGAACACCACTGCACTTCCCTAAACCCTGAAACACCAGCCCCAGCACGACCCCCTACACTGCCCGAACACCACTACACTGCCCTAAACCCAGAAACACCACCCCCAGCACGACCCCCTACACTGCCCAAACACCACTGCACTGCCCTAAACCCTGAAACACCACCCCCAGCACGACCCCCTACACTGCCCGAACACCACTGCACTGCCCTAAACCCTGAAACACCAGCCCCAGCACGACCCCCTACACTGCCCGAACACCACTGCACTGCCCTAAACCCTGAAACACCACCCCCAGCACGACCCCCTACACTGCCTGAACACCACTGCCCTAAACCCTGAAACACCACCCCCAGCAAGACCCCCTACACTGCCCGAATACCACTGCACTGCCCTAAAGCCTGAAACACCACCTCCAACACAACCCCCTACACTGCCTGAACACCATTGCTCTGCCCTAAACCCTGAAACACTGCCCCCAGCAAGACCCCCTACACTGCCCGAACACCACTGCACTGCCCTAAACCCTGAAACATCACCCCCAGCAAGACCCCTACACTGCCCGAACACCACTGCCCTAAACCCTGAAACACCACCCCCAGCACGACCCCCTACACTGCTCGAACACCACTGCACTGCCCTAAACCCTGAAACACCACCCCCAGCACGACCCCCTACACTGCCCGAACACCACTGCTCTGCCCAAAACACTGAAACACCAGCCCCAGCATGACCCCCTACACTGCCCGAACACCACTGCACTGCCCTAAACCCTGAAACACCAGCCCCAGCACGAACCCCTACACTGCCCGAACACCACTGCACTGCCCTAAACCTTGAAACACCACCCCCAGCACGACACCCTACACTGCCGGAACACCACTGCACTGCCCTAAACCCTGAAACACCACCCCCAGCACGACCCCTACACTGCCCGAGCACCACTGCAATGCCCTAAACCCTGAAACACCACCCCCCTGCACGACCCCCTATACTGCCCGAACACCACTGCACTGCCCTAAACCCTAAAACTCTACCCCCAGCATGACCCCTTACACTGCCCGAACACCACGGCACTGCCCTAAACCCTGACTCACCACCCCCCTGCACAACCCCCTACACTGCCCGAACACCACTGCTCTGCCCTAAACCCTGAAACACCACCCCCAGCACGACACCCTACACTGCCCGAACACCACTGCACTGCCCTAAACCCTGAAACACCACCCCCAGCACTACCCCTACACTGCCCGAGCACCACTGCACTGCCCTAAACCCTGAAACACCACCCCCCTGCACGACCCCCTATACTGCACGAACACCACTGCACTGCCCTAAACCCTAAAACTCTACCCCCAGCATGACCCCCTACACTGCCCGAACACCACTGCACTGTCCTAAACCCTGACTCACCATTCCCCTGCACAACCCCCTACACTGCCCGAACACCACTGCACTGCCCTAAACCCAGAAACACCACCCCCAGCACGACCCCCTACACTGCCCAAACACCACTGCATTGCCCTAAACCCTGAAACACCACCCCCAGCACGACCCCCTACACTGCCTGAACACCACTGCACTGCCCTAAACCCTGAAACACCAGCCCCTGCACGACCCCCTACACTGCCCGAACACCATTGCACTGCCCTAAACCCTGAAACACCACCCCCAGCATGACCCCCTACACTGCCTGAACACCACTGCCCTAAACCCTGAAACACCACCCCCAGCAAGACCCCTACACTGCCTGAATACCACTGCACTGCCCTAAAGCCTGAAACACCACCTCCAACACAACCCCTACACTGCCTGAACACCATTGCTCTGCCCTAAACCCTGAAACACCACCCCCAGCACGACCCCCTACACTGCCTAAACACCACTGCACTGCCCTAAACCCTGAAACACCACCCCCAGCACGACCCCCTACACTGCCCGAACATCACTGCACTGCCCTAAACCCTGAAACACCAGCCCCTGCACGACCCCCTACACTGCCCGAACACCATTGCACTGCCCTAAACCCTGAAACACCACCCCAGCATGACCCCTACACTGCCTGAACACCACTGCCCTAAACCCTGAAACACCACCCCCAGCACGACCCCCTACAGTACTCGAACACCACTGCACTGCCCTAAACCCTGAAACACCACCCCAGCACGACCCCCTACACTGCCCGAACACCACTGCTCTGCCCAAAACACTGAAACACCAGCCCCAGCATGACCCCCTACACTGCCCGAACACCACTGCACTGACCCTAAACCCAGAAACACCACCCCCAGCACGACCCCCTACAATGCCCGAGCACCACTGCCTGCACTGCCCTAAACCCTGAAACACCAGCCCCAGCACGACCCCCTACACTGCCTGAACACTACTGCACTGCCCTAAACCATGAAACACCATCCTCAGCACGACCCCCTACACTGCACGAACACCACTGCACTGCCCTAAACCCTGAAAAACTACCCCCAGCAAGACCCCCTACACTGACCGAACACCACTGCACTGCCCTAAACCCTGAAACATCACCCCCAGCAAGACCCCCTACACTGCCCGAACACCACTGCCCTAAACCCTGAAACACCACCCCCAGCAAGACCCCCTACACTGCCCGAACACCACTGCACTGCCCTAAACCCTGAAACACCAGCCCCAGCACGACCCCCTACACTGCCCGAACACCACTGCACTGCCCTAAACCCTGAAACACCACCCCGTGCATGACCCCCTACACTGCCCGAACACCACTGCACTGCCCTAAACCCTGAAACACCAGCCCCAGCACGACCCCCTACACTGCCCGAACACCACTGCACTGCCCTAAACCCTGAAACACAACACCCAGCACGACCCACTACACTACCCGAACACCACTGCACTACCCTAAACCCTAAAATACTCCCCCAGCACGACCCCCTACACTACCCGAACACAACTGCACTGCCCTAAACCCTCAAACACTCCCCCCAGCACGACCCCCTACACTACCCGAACACCACTGCACTGCCCTAAACCCTAAAACACTCCCCCAGCACGACCCCCTACACTGCCCGAACACCACTGCACTGCCCTAAACCCTAAAACACTCCCCCAGCATGACCCCTACACTACCCAAACACCACTGCACTGCCCTAAACCCTAAAACACTCCCCCAGCATGACCCCCTGCACGACCCAAACACCACTGCACTGCCCTAAACCCTGAAACACCACCCCCAGCACGACCCCCTACACTGCCCGAACACCACTGCACTACCCTAAACCCTAAAACACCACCTCCGTACGACCCTACACTACCCGAAGACCACTGCACTACCCTAAACCCTAAAACACTACCCCCAGCACGACCCCCTACACTACACAAACACCACTGCACTACCCTAAACCCTAAAACACTACCCCCTACACTACACAAACACCACTGCACTACCCTAAACCCTAAAACAATACCCCCAGCACGAACCCCTACACTACCCAAACACCACTGCACTACCCTAAACCCTAAAACACTACCCCCAGCAGTACCCCTACACTACCCAAACACCATTGCACTACCCTAAACCCTAAAACACTACCCCCAGCAGTACCCCCTACACTACCCAAACACCACTGCACTACCCTAAACTCCTAAACCACTACCCCCAGCACGACCCCCTACACTACCCAAACACCACTGCACTACCCTAAACCCTAAACCACTACCCCCAGCACGACCCCCTACACTACCCAAACACCACTGCACTACCCTAAACCCTAAAACACTACCCCCAGCACAACCCCCTACACTACCCAAACACCACTGTAATACCCTAAACCCTAAAACACTCCCCCAGCACGACTCCCTACACTATCCAAACACCACTGCACTACCCTAAACCCTAAATCTACCCCCAGCATGACCCCCTACACTACACAAACACCACTGCACTACCCTAAACCCTAAAACACTACCCCCAGCACGACCCCCTTCACTACCTAAACACAACTACACAATTTGTTACAGGCGTTGCAACGCAGGCCTGTGGTGCTTACTGGAAGTACTTGGTGGGCTAGTTGGGCCCCAGGGACCCTCAGGATTCAAGGTGACCTAATCCCCCAACTTAAAACGCGCCACGGGGCGCGTTTGCACAGTGGTGAAGGGAGGGGGCGGGGCCTCAGGTGACATGTGCGCAAACACGCCCTCTTGAATCCTGAGGGACCCTGGGGGCCAACTAGCCCACCAGGTACCTTCAGTAAGCACAACAGAGTTGCGTTGCAGAGAGGTGAAAAAAGGTGCGTGGCCTCGGAACGCCTCTCTGCAACTCAGCTCTGTGGTCCTAACTGTAGGTACCTGGGGGGCTAGTTGGGCCCCAGGGACCCTCAGGATTCAAGGGACTTAATCCCGCAACTTAAAACGCGCCACGGGGCGCGTTTGCACACGCGTTTTAAGAGGTAGTTTTAATCCCCCTGCCCTATTATGTACTAGGGACTTACAGAGGAGGTCATGCTAATCACAGGGGTACCCCAACGCATAGTGTTCCCTAGTGTATGTAGGTGTTTTCACTGTATTCTAAGTGTCTTTTAGCATAGCACTGACTCTGGTTAGTCAGAGTCAGTTACCACCAGTACCCGTCTGAAAAAGTTGTGGGCACAGGATGATTTTGCAACATGGCCTCTTTCTGCTCCTCTGTTGGTTCTTTCTGCACATCTTTTGCTTCTTCCTGCACTTTTCTTCGTCTTTGTGGACTTCTGTTGCTTCTTTCTGCATTTCTTTTGCTTCTTTCTGCGCGTTTTTTCTTCTTTCTTCACATGTCCTACCTCTGTAGGCATAGTTAGAAACTAGCATTTAAAAAACCTTTGAAATTCACTTAAAAATCATAGGTTTCAGGCACGTTATAGTTAGAAATTAGCATTTAAAAACCTTTGAAATTCACTGAAAAAACCATAGGTTTCAGACACGTTATAGTTAGAAATTAGCATTTAAAAACCTTTGAAATTCACTGAAAAAACCATAGGTTTTAGGGACAGTTATAGTTAGTTGGACATTTCACTCGTACAAAACCATAGAAATTCCCCCGTTATAGTTAGTTCAGCTAACTATAACTCGCGCCCGCAATGCACTGCTGATGACGTCACATATTACATCACTCATGACATGGTCAGTGACATCACTGATGACATCACTGATGACATCTCAAATGACATCACTGATGACATCATCCATGTGATAATTTCATGCATCTTCTCACACCCTAATATAGCTTTTGATACACCCACTCTAAATTACAGACTGCCATTCTCAAAACCATACACACTCCAATACCAATAACTACATACCCACTCACTGATTCTTAGGTCTACACACACACATCTACTCACTCACCCGTACAGTCACTCATACTTACAGTCACTCAGTACAGGACTATCATATGCACTCATACACCTATATAAACACTCACACACCGCCACTCATCCATAGAGGTACTCACACACCTAGTCAGTCATGCAAAAAATTAATCACACACCCATTTACTCACCTATACAGTTATACACACACCAGCTCACTTACTCATACAAATACTAGCACATTCTTACGCTCTTATACAATAACTGATACAAGCACACACGCATCCATACAGCCACTCTCACAATCACACACTCTCACTTATAGCCATTTAAATACTCTAACACACATATATACTGCCTTTTACATACGTAGTTACTCGCACATGTACCACTGAGATATACATTCACTCACTAACACACCCATACACACACTCACCCACCCAAGCAGTCCATCACAGATGCACTCTTGAAATCATGCACCCAGTGAATCACCCACTCACACATCTATGTACAGAGTCACACACACCCCACCCACACAAACACTCAGGCAGCCATACAGATACTCAGAGAACCAATCAATAACCCATATAGACACTCATGTAGCTATTCGCAAATCCATGCATCCACTTACACACCAACAAACAGACGGATACAGACATTCACACAGTTTAGTCACTAACCCATGCATTCAGTAAGATACGTTTAATCACTCACTTGTAGAGTCAGTCACGCACGTACTAAATCATCCATTCAGACACTTAAACACCCACTCATTCTTCAATACGCCTTTCCCTATATATATTAAACATATTTAAACTTTACAGAAACACACAGTCACTGGATGATGTCATCAGTGATTTCATTTGAGATGTCATCAGTGATGTCATCAGTGATGTCACTGACCATGTCATGAGTGATGTAATATGTGACGTCATCAGCAGTGCATTGCGGGGCGCGAGTTATAGTTAGCTGAACTAACTATAACGGGGGAATTTCTATGGTTTTGTACGAGTGAAATGTCCAACTAACTATAACTGTCCCTAAAACCTATGGTTTTTTCAGTGAATTTCAAAGGTTTTTTAAATGCTAATTTCTAACTATAACGTGTCTGAAACCTATGGTTTTTTCAGTGAATATATATATATATTCACTGAAAAAACCATAGGTTTTAGAGACAGTTATAGTTAGTTGAACATTGCACTCGTACAAAACCCGTGAAATTCCCCCGTTATAGTTAGTTCAGCTAACTATAACTCGCGCCCCGCAATGCACTGCTGATGACGTCACATATTACATCACTCATGACATGGTCAGTGACATCACTGATGACATCACTGATGACATCTCAAATGACATCACTGATGACATCACTGATGACATCACTGATGACATCATCCAGTGACTGTGTGTTTCTGTAAAGTTTAAATATTTTTAATATATATAGGAAAAGACGTATTGAAGAATGAGTGGGTGTGTAAGTGTCTGTATGGATGATTTAGTAGGTGCCTGACTGACTCTATAAGTGAGTGATTTAACGTATCTTACTGAATGCATGGGTTAGTGACTAAACTGGATGAATGTCTGTATCCGTCTGTCTGTTGCTGTGTAAGTGGCTGCATGTGTTTGTGAATAGCTACATGGTATCCTGCAGTTATTGCGGTCTTGTCTATTGGGGG
>CAWUFW010029239.1:0-19516 GCA_963921515.1 Calotriton arnoldi | reverse complement strand
TCGGTCGGTATTTTTTCCGGATCCGAGTCGGTCGGTGCTTTTGCCGGCCCGAATCGGAATCGACCCCTTAGCTTCTACATACTGTAGGGCTATCAATCTGTATTTTCCGGATTTGATGTATCACCCTTTATCGATTGAATATACAACTGATCCTTTCCATGTTTCTGGTATTTGTTCAATTTGGAAACTATGATTGTATAGCTGAATTAATTTTGTTGACCAAAATAATGGATTTGCCTTAAAAAATGCTTGTGGGTGGCCATTTGGTTCTGCTACTCCACCTGTGCAGCTTTTTAAAATTATTCTTTGATTTATATCATTAATTAACATGTTTTTTCCTTTAAACGTTTCTATGTCAACTTTCCCCAGGGGTCTTGTGATAGCAAAAGACTTCTTGTATTTTGATTGACACAGTTTATTTCGGAAATATTTTTTGAGATGTCATAATGTGTACTTAAATAGGTTTCCCATAAGTTCTTGGATTTATTTGCATGATTTGATCTGGAGCTACCTTTATTGAGTTTATTTATTATCGTCTAGAATTATTTTGTTGTCTGTTTTTTAATGATGAGGTGCATATTGGCCCAAAATTGTCTTGATAGCATTTTTTGCGGTTTAAACTGATTTTCTATATTTCTTCTTTAAATTGAGTAGTTTCTTATATTGTAACCTATTCTGTAGCATGTACTTTTCAATCTTTAGAGCCTTTGTGAACCACGTATTCTTAATTCTGGGTGACCTCATTGTTATGCCCCTTTTGGTGTCTGTAGTGGCAACATTTTAGTCAAACGCCTATGTGATTTGTTCCCAGTCTGTTACATAATTTCCTTCTTTTAATTGCCATGTAATAAGCTGCACAGCAATATAGAAAAACATTTTATCAGGTATGGCATTGTCCCATTCTAGCTGTTTCAAGTTTGGGTTGTATCATGAAACATCTACATTTTGTCTAACTGTGTAGGTTTGGTTAATGGTAATCTGTAAAAATCCATTTTGGGGGTTGGAGTTCTTTACTTTCTGATCGAGACTTCTAACCACAGATTCCTCACCTTTTTAATATTTCCCAGGTGTCAGACTGGTTCTGGAAACTTTTCAGCAGTACCTCTGTGCGTAAGCAGTTGGCACCATGCAGCTCTGCACTGATGCTGTTCTGCTTTGGAAATGATGTGCGGACCCTATATAGGCGCCACTCCCGCATGCTGACATCTATTCCTGCCTTTCTGTGTCACCAGACAGGTATCCAGAGCACTCCATGTCATCTCTCAGACAATTCCCTCATTTTTTCCCCACATTTTTTATTCAGTGTGGGTACCCTAAAATGACAGGCTTTGAGCCCTGTAAGGACTGTCACACCCAAATGTCTATGACAGTTCCCAATCAGGAGTGCCTGTGGTGTCTGGGGATGAGGCACGATTCCAAGACCTGCAGTGACTACGTGCTGATGAATCCAAAGGCCACCCAGGACTGCAGGTAAAACGTTACCTCACCAATAATAAGACTCCTCCCAGAGATTGCTTTAGGTTGCTGGCTAAGTCCAAGGTTCAGTCCCAGTCCTATTTATGCTCCAGAATTTGCTAAGGTCCAGAGGCCAGTCTTCATCACGTTCAAAATTATCCTGACAGTCCAAAACCATACACAAGAAATTGAAGCTGGACTTGGACCCCTCTCGTCACTCGCATTCGCCTGAATAGGCATGTGGAGGCGCTGTGACTCTCAATCATGCTCCAGGAGTCACCCAACTTCGGAGCGAACCCACAAATGGTTCTGGATCAACCTGACTTTCCAGGGCTGTCTACCACAACAGATCTAAGAGTCCCACGCAATCATGCTTTGGCATGTCATACACTTGCTGACTCCCTCTGGCGCGCCTTCGGGCCCCAAGGAGTCTAGAGGCCTTCTATCTGGAGTAACTCCAGAGGGTTCATCCTCAGAGCAACTTGGACCCTCTGATCTTGTCACTATACCTCTGGCTCCACTTACAATCCCGCCTCCTGTGCCACGGTCCATGCCAGTCCTTGGAACTTCAACACAGCCACTGAATACATCTACACTGGATGAGGAGGTAAGTATAGCCCTGTCCGAATCCGAGTCGGAGCCCGTCCAACTTCGACTGAAGTCGCACGCGATGACAGTTGAGGCGCCGCTCCCCGACTTGATCTGCCATCTCCATCGGGCAAGCCAGTGGCACCAGTGTTGCCATCCGCCGCCATGTGTGGCTGCAATCAACTGGGTTCTCAGGAGATGTTCAGTCCTCCCTTATGGATATGTCCTTCGACGGGACTTGCTTGTTCGGGGACAAGGCTTATTCTGCTTTTGAGCATTTTAAGGAGAGCAGGGCTAATGCACTCTCTCTGGGCCTATCCACACCACCTAGCCAACAGCACGACCCTTACAGCTCCTTTTCACAAGTCTGATAGCTCTATACCGTACCGCCAGCCTGTCCAGCCTAAGCAAGGAACCCTGCAGTTTGGCAGTCAAGACCATACTGCCCACCGCTCCCATGGCCAAAGTCAGCAGGCCACCCAGTCCACTGCCACTTTAGTGTGCCTTTAGGTTAGCATAGCAATAACTTCGGAGAGGTGGGTTCTGCAAATCATCTGCAAGTGCTATATCTTACTCTTCCTTTCGTCCCCGCCACACCTTCCACCAGCCCCCAGCGACTGATGGAGGACCATCTCTCCATTTTGCAGCAAGAAGTCCACATCCTTTAGGCCAAAGGGGCTATTGATAGGGTGCCAGTGCCAGAAGTAGGATGTGGTTGTTACTCCTGCTACTTTCTGGTGCCCAGAAGGACAGAGGCCTTCTTCCTAATATCGACCTGCGCTATCGCAAGGCCTTCCTCCGGAAGGAGAAATTCTAAATGCTGACCCTGGTTCAGGTTTTATCTGCCCTCGACCCTTGAGATTGGATTGTGGCATTGGACCTGCAGCATGCCTATTTCCATATATCCTTCTTGCCGGCCCATCGGTGTTAC
Organism: Calotriton arnoldi; assembly: GCA_963921515.1. NCBI lineage: Eukaryota > Metazoa > Chordata > Amphibia > Caudata > Salamandridae > Calotriton > Calotriton arnoldi. Next base: position 16,542 of record CAWUFW010029239.1, on the reverse strand, counting down.
CTACAGTTCATGGGGGGGGGGGAGGAGCATTTCAGTTTGCTGTGTTTCCCTCTGGTCTCAGCAGCGCCCCTCAAATGTTCACAAAAGTGATAACGGTGGTGGCAGAACACCTTCAGAGGTCAGGGGTGCCACTCTTCCCCTACCTCAACAACTGGCAGTTGAAGGCGCGCTCGCCCCAGGAAGTGGTCAACCACCTCCAGACTATTGCAAACCTCCTGCCTTCTTTGGGATTCACTATCAACATGCCAAATTCACACCTAACTCCATCTCAGGTGCTCCTTTTTATTGGAGCCATTCTAGACACTGTTTGGTTTCATGCCTTTCCCCCAGGAAAGAAAGTCCAGGGCATTGAGGCTTTGATTCCAATTATTCAGTTTCAGTCCTGGATTTCAGTGAGGTTGAATCTGAGGCTGCTGAGATTGATGGCCTCCTGCATCCTGCTAGTCGAGCATGCCAAGTGGCATATGCAGGCTTTTCAGTGGGACCTGAAGTCTCAGTAGAGACAACATCAAGGGGACCTCTCCGACCATGTCTAGACCCCGGAAGATACTGCAAAAGACCTGCAGTGGTGGTTTCTGGATCACAATTAGGTCAATGGCAGAGCCCTCTCCCTACGTCACCCAGACCTGACAGTGATGACCGATGCATCGCTTTTGGGTTGGGGGTAGCTGCCTAGGGGAGGTGGAGATAGGAGGCTTCTGGTCTCCAGTGAAGTTTGGCTCCATATCAACTATATGGAGCTGAGGGCCATCTGCTTCGTGTTGACAGTCAGCCTTCCTTCAGTCCATCTAAGGGAGGCTGGTACAGGTGCTCACAGACAACACCACCGCCATGTGGTACTGCAGCAAACAGGACAGAGTGGGGTCACAGTCTTTGTGCCAGGAAGCCCTGTGCCTCTGGAACTGAATGTACCAGCAAGGTATCTTTCTGGTGGTGAACAACCTAGCAGGATCATTGAATGACAGAGCGGACAAACTCAGCCACCAGTGCCTAGTGGATAACGAATGCCAGTTACATCCGGAAGTGGCAGGAGGTCTCTTCTACGAATGGAGAGAACCTTGGCTCAATCTGTTAGCCACTGCTGAGAACATGCAATGTCAGCACTTCTGCATGCTTGAGTTTCCATGGCATCTCTTGCTAAAAGACTGGTTCCGCCTTGAGTGAAACTCAGTACTCCCGTATGCCTTTCCGCTTATACCACTCCTGCCGCGAGTTCTCAGGAAGATCAGGACCGATTGGGCCCAACTCATCCTAGTGGCTCTAGATTGGGCATTGAGAGTAGGGTATCCAGAAATCCTGGGCTTGAGCATCTGTCCTCCAATCAGGCTGCCCCTTTGGGAGGATCTGCTATCACAGCAGCAGGCCCAGGTTCTGCAACCAGGTCTCGCTAAACCCTACCTTTATGCCTGGAGCAGCAGCTGAATACCTTCAAACTTCCTCCGGAGGTGGTTGATATTATCTTGACAGCCAGGCGCCCCTTAACTAAAACTGTATACATCTGTTGTTGGGACAAATTTGTAGCTTGGTGCAGCACTCGCCAGACAGACCCTCCTAAGCCAAGTTATCTAATGTTTTGTGATTTGTTTTGGCCCTTGTCCAGCAAGGCTTTGCTATGGGCACTGTTCAAGGGTACCTTTCGGCTCTTTTGGCTTTTCTGCGGTTGCCGGATCAACCTTCTTTGTATTAAGTCTCCAGTTGTTATGTTTCTTTAAAAGGGTTCCAATATATGTTTCTACCTTTCTCATGCCACAGTGGGACGTTAATTTGGTCCTTACAATCCTTATGTGTATTCCCTTTGAGCCGCTTCACAGCTTCCCCTTCCATTTTCTCACCCTCAAAACTGTGTTCCTCATCGCCATTACTTCGGCGTGGTAGATGTGTGAGCTTCAAGCTCTTCGTTTTTACCCGACGTACACCACCTTTTTCCCAGGCAAACTGGCTTTGCGTACGCAAGCATTATTCTTGCCAAAAGTTGTGATGCCATTCCTCTTGGTCAAACAATAACCCTGCCAGCATTCTCTGCTCCGCCTCAGCCCTCTAAGGAGGAGGAGAGACTCCATCACTTGGACCTAAATAGAGTGCTGAGCTTTACATAGATCGCACCAAAGAACACCAGCTGAACTCTGGGGCGAAAAAGGGCAAGGCTGTGAAGGAGCACCATCTCCCGCTGGATTGTGCTCTGCATTTAGATCTGCTAAGCATTGGCCAAAAACAGCCTCCACGAGGACTGCATGCTCATTCTACCTGGACCAAAGCTGCTACCACTGCATTGGCATGAGGAGTCCCAGTCCTGAACATTTTCCAGGCTGCTACGTGGGCATCCCTCCATACATTCACCAAGCACTATTATCGGGACAGTCAGGTTTGTCAAGAGGGGCATTTTGCCCACTCGGTCCTGCAGTATTTTCTGGTTTGATCCATCCACAGAACCACCTCCATGTAGGTATTGCTTTGGTGAATATAAATTCAAAAGGTGAGGAATCTGGGGCTAGAAGTCTCTACCAGAAAACAGTTACATACTTTTGGTAACGTTCTTTCTGGTGGAGACTTTATCTAGCTGCAGATTCCTCACTGACCCTCCCCATTCAGTGATTTTCTTTAATTATTATTCATATCACAAATCTAAAAATCTGCACACTGGTCACACCAGTTTGCTTTTTGGTCTCTGCGCCAACAGTCTTGAATGCAAGTGACATCAGTGCGCTGGAGTGGCACCTATATAGGCTCTGCATGTCATTTCCAGAGCAGAACAGTGTCAGTGCGGAGCTGCACAGCACCACATGCCAGCACTTAAAGGTACTGCTGAAAAGTTTCCAGATACAGTTGGACGCCTTGTGGCTAGATAGAGTCTCTACCAGAAAGAACATTACTAAAGGTAACTTGCTCGTTAACCAACTCATAAGCAGAGAGTTAGCTTTTGCTTACCATAATTGCAAAATTATTTTTATTGTTAAAAAAACACTTGCAATAACTTCTTTCCATCTATTACACTGTAATCTTTTGTTCAGCTGCTTCACTGTCCTAGTGCTTGGGATCCACGTTTTTTACTGCTGATTTTGATCAAGAAATTGCACTTACGTGATATTTTACAACCAGACCCAGATTTACCATTCTGGTGTGCTGGCGCATGAGCAACGCAAAGCTGTGCATAGTGCTATAACTCCAAGGAAAGACAGTGGTGTCTAAGGTGAGATTTGTCCTGGAGGGAGAGTCACCAGTACAAATGTCCACGTGAAGACAACTGGTAAAGGATAAGCTGAGTAAAAGTTGTAATTTAAGCTTCTCTGCATCACTAAGTGTGCTGCATGTTGAAAAAGGCAGATTTATGGAGAGGATAAACATAAAAAGTGCATTACATGCATGTGACCTGACCACAATTCCAGAAAATGTGGCATTTGTGCAACCTACTCGAAGAATTCTCTGAACTAAAGGATAGAGACAGGAGTCTCGCTCTGGCATTTATGGAGGAATAAAAATGAGCACCATTTAGCCCTGCACCGGATCATTTTAACATAAATTGGAATTCTCTTTAAAGATAAAGTCCTCTTCAGACTTCTGAGGTGACCAAGAGATTCACTGACCGTGCCACGCAGGCATAGTCTTCAGGTCTGTTACAGGTGCCTGCATCTGGGGTCAAAAAGTCATGTTCATCAGTCTTTGAGCCAACTACAGCAAGGAAGCATCTTGTACATCAGGAATTGCTGGCAGAAAATATAAGATTCCTATTGCCTCTGCCTTGATGTCTGTGAGAAGCTCCTCATCTTTAACCTCAACATCTGCTGCATCATCAAAGGTCAAACACCAGGTGGGTAACACATGTTAGCACAGCGATCAGAATCACGAGTTTCACAATAAGAACTGCACCCCTTCAACTTTCCGTAGGTGAACTTCAGCAGGTCTAACCTGCTGAAATTTACAGCCATTAATGCCCGATAAAAGCCAGTATGTGTGGATTTTTGTTCACAAAAAACAAACCAAAATCCGAATGTGGTGCCCCATTATGGAGGGTACAACTTGTAATAGGGGATAATTACAGCATCTTTTAAATTCTGACCCTTCAGGTATTGAATTTTAAAAGTTGCTATAACTATTGCATCCCCAGCTAGGCCACTGGCAATAAAGGTCCAAGTTGGCTGTGCCATCATCGACAGCAAATTCTAAATTGCGTACAGGCTTGTCATTGTTGGTTGCGGAAGATCAGTAAGGTACTGATCATCATCAGCTAAAAATGTAATATGTAGAGCAACATTCGGATTATGATGGTGATGTTGATAAGCCTATGCAACACCAGCCTTATCAGGATACATCTTAGGCGAAGACAAGAGGAAGCAGTGCGGGTATTTCCCCTGTCAGATTGGTCACGGGTTACCACCCATGGTCACATAAAATATACAGTATACTCAAACTCTACTGGTATCTGCTTACATCAGATCTATCATCTGATCTAACATTACAACCCTACATATTGAAACACCCTAGTATCACCTATCGCAAAGGCAGAACTATACGCAATATACTGAGTCCTAGTTATCCCAGGGTGCGTGAGCTGGGTCACACATGGTTACACAAACTCAACAAAGGCTCATTCAGATGTGGGAATTGTAGCATGTGTAAATTGTCTATTCATGGAATTCATGATTTTGAACACAATGGCTCGAGGAAATAATACATATGTACTCACATTTATTGCTTGACGAAATTTGTGGTTTACGCAATTATTTGTAAATGTGATAAAGTCTACATAGGTAGTACAATTAGATCTTTGAAAGATCGAATTGCGGAGCACTTTAGGGCTCTCAAGAATTTGGATGTCAGATACCCTATTGTTACTCACGCCATAGATTGTGAGGCACAGTGTAAACAGCTGAGCTTCAAATTCCATGGTAGTGAATCTATACCAACTGATGTAAGGGGTGGGAACCGAGAGCTTAGACTAAGACAGATTGAGGCACGTTGGATTCCGAAATTACGTGCCGTAGAGATGGGCCTAAATATAGATAACGAATTACAGTATTTCTTGGGAACATGATGTATATGTGATCAAACTATTATACCCCTCTCCCCTGTCTGCTTACTCACTACTAACTTATCCTTACATTTCTCTTGCCTTGCTACTCAGGACTTAAGTGTACTCACCATTATGTGGGTAGACACATTGTGATGACTTCTTTTCCCACTCTAACACCCTCTTACTGATTTTGTCTCTACTATGTCTATTGGTGGTTTGTATTAAACTGCTTGCTGTACATGGTGACATATAACTAATGGATCCTTTGGCTGATTAATTCTATATTTCTCATGAGCCACATAGGCTGATTGTGTGCCGATAGCTTGATTTGTGCTATTTCGCTTGATAATTTGCATTTACTTTTATTTACCTTCATTTTAATTTTATTTTTGCTGACATTGCCTAGTTGGTTGTTGTCTTCTGCAACACCAGCCTTTTGGTATTAGGTGTTGGTTGCGCGTTATCTATACTGGGTTTAGATTGCTGTTAATTGTGCCGGTAGGGATGTACTTACAAATCACCTTGTGGTTATACCGGCAATGCAGCCTTCCGGTTAATACGTATTTACGTTTGTTCTACTCGAACATTCAGTGTTGGGAGAACTTACAAGATGGCGATGATTAGCTTTCCGGGTTTTCGGCAGGGTATCTGAACAAACCCTAATTCTTATATGGCGTGATTTTAGACGCGTTTGCTGTAAGAGGAGTATTCTCCTTGAGGACCTTTTTCTGCATTATAGTCTTATACATGGTTTTTACTTACTTACGAATCTCTTTTCACAACGTTATCATTGACCGTATTGATTATAACTCCACTAGACTACTAGACGTATGTTGAGTATAGTGTGTACTGACAATATGGCGCCTATAAGAGTTTGACAGATAAGTTTAGTCCGTTTTTGCTGTTGATTTCAAGAGGACCTGTAAAAAACGACACTTCAAGATGGCGCAAATGCAAAACGCCATTGTAACACGAGGAGGACTCTCCTTAAGGACCGAACTGACTGAGGTAAAAGTTTTTGCGTATAGTCTATTTGACGTAAGGATTTCTTTTATGATTTGCAATTACCGTTGTTATGATTTGGATTGAGTTCCTACGATACTTTATTGGGACCTACCGAGACATCTGGGCATCCTTTCCGTTTAGGTTAAGGCTGACTGGAAAATTTATCAGCCATACCTTGACTGGATCAAATGGAAATTTGTCAGTTTGATTTTGTGTTGTTTTTGGCGAATTGATTATCTTTACGTCTTCTCAAATGAGATTTATATTAGCTGGTGACAATAGTGCTTTACATTACAGGATATCGTTACCTTACATCTATGGAAGTTGATTTATCGAACATGATGACATGAGTTTATTCTTGCTTTTGCCATACCAATTGACGTAGTTGATGAGTTGGCACTGAATGTGGTATTACACTGGTCTTGCCTTTATGCACCTGAGCTTTGATTCTTTTTTCGTTTATTAACTTTCAAGCACTATTTCCGTTTTTTTCTGTCACTTACTAGGTGTATTTTGAGGCTTCACACTCGGTGTACATGAGGTAGCCTTCCCCATCTCGACTTATTGTTATACTTTAGTTTTTCTTAAATGAATTTTACTATCTTGTAAATTCCTGGTTTCTGCCTTGTTTCTGTCTCTAATGGATTGACACTTTATTATATTTGTGTGTGGTTATATCAGTCATAATGTGGGCTTACCTGTTTACTTTTAGCCCTGAGGAAGTCGGTGGATACTTCCACAAAGACGAAACACGTGTTGGCTAAAGTTGTTTTGCTGATGGCTGAAGTGACTGTAATCTTACAGAACTTGGAATAAATGAGACCAAAGAAGATTTTTACGAAAATACTGTGTGGACTTATAATTCATTACGCACTTTGTGCTCAGGATATTGAATATAATTGTTTCACATCTTAGCATTTGTTACATACATAGCCACCTCTTAAAAAGATTTGTGCTTAGCATTATGATGCTCAACCTTTAATTCCATCCGTTGATGTCCCGATAGATTTACTAAAATCATTGCAAACAGTGATGAAGGCTTTTGCAGAATGCTGTCATGAACGAAGACAGGAATCATTCCCACAGCCATAGTGACCGCCTCAGCGACTTCCAGTCTTGCCTATTTAAGTTCATGGACCAAAGGTTCATCTATTAGTAGCACCTACAGAAGAGCTGGATCGTAGCCAAATCACGAACAACCAAAATAATCATGATAATGACGAGGGACTGAGTTATTGAGTAGATAATTCTAACGATTGTGATCCCTGTGCTGATCAGTCCTGTCTTCATGCTTCTGAATGGGATAATTTCAAAGCACATGATGATATATCCCCAAAGCCAGTGCTGAAGGATTCACCTCCAGACATTATCATTGGGCGTTTCCATTATCAGGGCGAGAGAGCAGAAGAGAAATTTAATCGGCCAGTAGCATCTGTGGAAAAAGCATGCTTTCTTTACTATTTTAAAGAAAAATCAAGAAGATTAATACCTATTTTAGACTATTTATGATAATACGGTCGTGCAAACATGAAGATTCCTACTTCTTCCCTTGTGAATGTATTGAGAATTAAAAAGTAAAGCAAAACTATGGAAATGACGCATGCTTGCTGTTGCGACTGCGGAATCTCAGCTGCCTGGGCACCTGAGAACTGACGGTACCTAGCGTGGTCCCGCGGTTCCCAGGTAATGCCACATAAAGCCCGCAGCTGGGGGCTGTGAGTTTCACCCACCTGGGTCTGCCTTCCCTTGCGCTCCTGGGCTCCTAGCTGAAGCTGCTTGCTCCTTCTGCTCCATAATAGTAATTACCTGCCTGAGGGATTAACAGCTGCCTTTTAAATCTGCTCCGCAACTGGTCAGGTTCTGGTTTTCGTTTGTAATTCTTTCCCTGTTCCATCATGTCTGCTTTTTCCTTTATTCCTTTCTATTTTTCCCAATCCTTTCAGTTTCCTGTTGTGTGATGTAATTTCCTTTTCCTGTTCTCCTGCTATATTAAGGTCTCAGTCTGGTTGGATGGTCCATCACAACAAAGCCTTGTTTCCTCGCTCTCTTCACTTTCTGATCCTGACTCCTCGCTTCTGAAGAATCCCACTATTATATTCTGGAATCCTGGATTTCTTAAGCAAGGAGTTTTGTTACACCTTCTGCTTTTTCCTTTTGAGAAGATGGCAGCTTCTTGAGGGCACTTGCCTACCACATATTCCAGTGTGTGTTGATAGTGTGCTTCCGGAAGCAGTTGGCTGTACATTGGACAGTGGAAGACCCGGATTACAGGTAAGCATCCTGACCTGAACACTTGCCTGATAAATCAAATGAAGACAGTCAGTGGTATCGGCTGTGTAAGATCAAGAAATCCTTTGACTCCCTATACAGGGACTGGTAGGGAGGGACGGTAGGTGTTGGGAAACTATGGGCAAGAGAGTCAACACATTAGTGTCATCTTCTATCAAAATTGCCAATGCATCTTTCATAGCAACCAGATATGACACCAAACATAGCATCACATTGCACCATTTTTACAGAAATTGCCTGAAGAGGATAGAAATCAAGTTTTGACAGACCCTAAGGAATGAGAGTTAGCTTCCACTTCCCTGTCTGAACAATTGATTTACTGGTTGTCGGCTTTAAGCAAATTAATAATTATGCTGAAGTAAGACTTAATAGTTACTTAAAAAGTATGTTCTTTAGTCGGAGGGTGCAAATGAAAATTCTTTGCGAAGCATGTTGTTGATGCAATTCAATCAATTAAATCAGATACAGGTGTCACCAGATCTCTAGGTACTCTTTATCATCATTAAAATTACTCTTCTTACAAACGTACATCACAACAGAGTGGGTATTACCTGCAAGGAGGTTGTTTTTGAACCTACCTGCCACCAGGACAACGCTATGAATCTTTTTATAAACAGTCGCAAAGGCAGCGGATGGTGTCAAACATACTGTTTCAAACCAATCAAGGAAGAAAGACTAACCAACTTCAAATCACAACTCCAGTAAAAACAAGTCCGACTCCAGTTTGTCTCCAGCGTCCACAGTTTTAATGCCAGTAGGTGGGGGGAAGCGAACATGTGGGGGATTCTACACTATCTCGGCAAATGGCAGGATTTGAAATCAGACATATGGGAGCAGGACATATTGGCGAAACCTTCTGTGAAACTACCAAGGTAGAGAAGGTGCAAGCCTCAAATACTGCTAAATAGGTAGATCTTAAGGAAGGGGCTGTAGAAAAGGTGCCAAAGAGTCAACATATCAAGGATTGTATTTGAGATTCTTATTCATCCTGAATAACAATGGAGAATAGAGACCAGTTCTAGATTTACAGAATCTCACCCAGTAGTTATTGGTGTAAACCTTTCACACATTGCCTTTATAGGATGTTGCCCTGTGCATAGTGAAAGGCTATCATTTGGAGCCAATAGATCTGGAAGATGCATACTTGAAGGTCAATATTCTTCTAAACATCAGACGTTTCAATAATTTATGGAAAACAGAAATCATTTTCAGCTCAAAACTCTGCCATTTGGAATGGTCAGACAATGTTGCAGTTACAACCACAGGAGTATCACATAACCGATGCATCCTTGAAAGTCTGGAAAGCTCACCTGGGCAATTTATATGCCAGTCTTCTTTGGTGCTAAGAACAACCTCTAGCTTATATAAATGTACAGGATCTAAGATATGCCAGAGTGCTGCACAAGGCATTCCTACCCTTCGAGAGGAACAAGCAAGTGATTGACCATACAGGCAATGTGAGTACAATGTTTTATATCAAAAACAGGAGGCCCAAGATCCGCACTTTTATCCTAAAAAGCTCAACACTGTGTGGTTCTGCCCTATAAAACACATAGTAGACATCTCAGCAGAAGACATTCAAGAGACAGTCAACATGAGCAGCTGGTTTAAGCAGCTGCTGTCAGTGAACCACGAATGACAATTAGACAACAGGCAACTGGATTTGGTGTTTCACATGTGGCAAAGGTCACATTGGAATATGTTTCTAACCAGCCTAAACAACTAGAGCACCTATTTGCAAGCAGGTGGCCACATCCACGGTTAATGGGGGAGGCGTTCTCCATGGTTTGGGAAGAAGCGTTCTTGTATATATTCCCAAAATTCCAGCTAATAAGAATGCGCCACAAGTTGAAAATAGAGCGCTACAAGATGATACTGATAGCCCCAGCAAGGCCCAGACAGCATTGAACGCTACAGCTATGGGTAATGTTTATAGAGTGAACAATCACTTTTATTGAGGTGCAGGAGACAAATAACTTACCATGACTGTTGTATCGCACACCCTTGCTTCTGAGGATTTACAGTTTGAAACCCTTGAAATACCAGGGTACTTCAGACAAATTGTACAAGTTTCCAGAGCTCATCCCACTAGAAAGATATGAAACTTAAATGGACTTGCTTCAAAACATAGGGGCAGATTTACAAGCCCCTTGCACCACTTTTGCGTCACTTTTCCCATGTTAAAAGTGATGCAAAAGTGGCGCAAGGGGCTTGTAAATCTGCCCCCTAGGCTCATAACAGTTAGAACATTGCTCTGCGCCAAGAATAGATAATAGGTTTGGCACTGAAAGATCAGAAGTGCTCCCGGAGACACGTGTTATTTGTTTCAAGACTGAGTTACCAATGTACATGAATGTGTGATTTAGTGATTTTAACTACTTCAAAAATTAAGAAATGAATAAATCAAGTCACAATTTCTGGGACAACTCAAGTCTGACTGTTGAATTACTTGTACTCATTCGCAAAGTGTCCTATGCCACTACGCAAAGAATAAATGTTCAATGCCACTACCCAAAGAATATACTATTCTTTTAGTTTATATTAAAAGATGTGAATCCCAAAAATGGTCCACTGCCCCACAAAAAAATGTTACCTACTGTAAGAAATTGGGATATTGGTTGAGCGGATGATGACCCACCTTAAGCAATAAGCATAATTCTTGTTAGGGTGAATCTCTAGTCACTAAATTAGCCTTAGCTCAACCCCCTGTTAGCTATGGCACAGAGCAAGAGCTTAACTTAGAAGCAATCTATAAAGTACTTATGCAGTACTAAAAGAGTAATTAAGTCACATCACAAGACATGAAAAATCCCAAACTACTTTAGAAAAATAGATAAGATTTAAAAAAATTAAATTACACCAAAATTACAAAAATTCAATGAAGGGAACTGGAGATATGCATTTTCAAGTTGAAGGTTCAAAATAGTGCCAGAAAGCATTAAGAGCCAACTGCAGTCATCTATTTGCAGGTGACCAATACCTAGGCGTGCCGGTCGGTAACAGAAATCAGGTTCGACCCAGTCAGGTTTACCTTTGGCTTAGTCTCTGAAAATGAAGTAAAAACTCTTCAGTGGGACAAGGCAGCAGGCTGTGGCTGAGCTGGGCTCAAGAAGGTTGGGTAGCCTTTGGACGATGAAGTAATTGATTTTTGGTGGGAAAGCTCCAAGCAGGAGAAATTTAAATTTCGTGCCAAAGGAAGGTCTCTTGCTGGCTGGACACTGTCAACTCTTTCTCCCGGTGGAAATTTCTGCATTCAGATTTAGTCACTTTTTTGTAGCTCAGATTCTTCAAGCAGGGCAAGGCTGCAGCTTGTAGCTGAACAGGGTTCCACAAGGCCAGATACCTTCTATTTGAGGTACAGCTGTATAGGATTTGCTGCTGCAGAAAAGCTCAGAGCGGGAGCAACCAGATTCTTCAGCCCAGCAACTGCGCACTTTGGTTGGATCGGCTTGGCAGGTTGGTCCTGATCCTCCAGAGGTCTTTGGAGCCAAAATGTAATTAAGTCCCAGATTTCAGGAGGTGTTAGGAGGAGTCCACTGTGACAAAGCCAAGGGTCTCAGATCTTGGGGACAGCTTGGGGGGGCAATTCTCCTTCCAGCAGACGCCAGCAGCAGGGTCCAGAACACCCCCCATCCAAACTCTGCATGTTTTACAATCCTTTTAATATGTTTATTGTATGTCACAGCGGAGTACTTCAGAGAGAAAGATAATTACTTTTATGGCTATGCAGACATCCAAATTGCATGCAAGGCTGTTCTATATCAAGAGAGTGGACATATAGATTAGCTTCATTTTAGGATGTAGTTGGGGTAAAGTTCCTTTGGAGTTGGAGGTGTTCAGGGCAGAAACAGGGGGAAGATGTAAGCTTTGAGTTCCTTCCTGAATTTTGTAGAGAGCGAGTGCATCTTAGGGTAGGAGCAAGGCTGATTTGCATAAGGCTGGCACCTGGTTGAAGTGGCACATTGACAGCAGAAAGCGATGGACTAAAATGCATCCAAGTGTAATTTTCAAGAGGCTTAGATTAATTATTTCAGTCCTTCCATCACTTTTTTGCATTTCCTGATTTTTTAAGAGGCTACCAGATGTATATTAAATAATTGTACTTCGCAAATTCTTCCAAATAAGGGGTTGTATATTTGAGCATTTTTGTTCATTTTAGGAGGTAGTTTGTTTTCCTATACAAACTGTTACAGGTTTGGTTCAACCCATTTGTCTCTATAGCACATTACGTACACAAATACAGTAACCTCATTCCCTTTCTTTTCTCACAGGGCATGTCCTACCTCCACTCCAGCAAAACCGAGGTCCATGGCCGTCTCAAGTCAACAAATTGCGTGGTGGACAGCCGCATGGTGGTAAAGATCACAGATTTTGGCTGCAACACCATTCTGCCCTGGAGAAGAGGTACAGAAGCATATGGTTGACAGCTTGTTTTACCTGCAATGAGCCTCTTCTAGGGCTGGAGATCCGCAGTAATTGCTTGGGTGTTGGTCCAGCGATTTGTAGCCAACATGTTGACCACTTGTGTCTTATTAAGAGGTGTTTAGTTCTAACCTGTTAAAGCACGGAGTATCTGATTCAGAGTGAGGGCCCATGGTTCCAGGAGAGGTACTGCCCCACTGTATTCCAAACTATACCATGTGTGGAAACACACCTGATAAAATCAGAGGTCATTCTGCAAAGATTTGCCTCGTGCTGAAAGCAGGAAAAAAAAGTACACGACAACCCGTGATGGCTAGCAACTGTAGTGGAGATACTGGTCAGAAACAGTAACTTTGAGCCTGGCATCTCCTCCTGTAGCTACTGTCTATCTTTGAGTCGGGGCCAGAGCAGGAAGCTAGCCAGAAATCCTTATCTCCATCTACTTTTTTATCTTTAACAGTTTTATACAGCATAGTCTTATTTGATATCATTATTGTTTTAATAGTACAGCAGGTACGTGCTAAAAGTAAAAAAGTTCCCAAAGTTGTCCTACACTGTGATCACATTAAGGATAATTCAAGATGTTGAGAGATAACTACCCCATAACTCCCATTCTCTCTCAGGGGATCTCCATGGATAGTCATAAGCACTGAATAGTCCCGCCCACATGTGGGCATCCCGGAGCACTTTCTATAATATGTCTTCTTAAGTGTAGATGTTCACCTTTCTTCAGGAAGGCCTGGAGAGACACTTAAGACATGAATATTGTGCAGCCTATTAGAAAGGCTACAATGGCCAATTTCTTCAGATTGCATTTAACAAAGGGTAATATATATATCCCGATCACAGCTCACGACAATATAGATACTTTTCATGAAATGGTCATCCATGATTTAGTTCAACTAAGAACGAAGAGTGTGGAACATACTGACAATTTAATACCAGAACTGAGGACGGCATTTCAATCCCTGAAAGAAGATACCTCCATTGTAATCAAAAATAGTGATAAGGGAGGGAATGTTGTAACTATGGATTCAGATAAATACAACCAAGAAGCGTTGAGGCAACTGGAGGATGTTAGGTGCTATGAGGTGATTACACATGATGAGTACCGGGCCTGTGTTAATAGATTCCAAACACAGCTCAAGAATTGGCATGATGCTTTTATTCTAGATCAAGATGAATTTAATTTTTTAAGATCTGAACATCCCAAGATTCCCTCATTCTATTTGCTGCCGAAAGTCCATCAAAGATTACACAACCCCCCTAGGAGACCTATTGTCTCTTCAGATGAAAGTTTCTTGGAAAACACAGCCTTATATATAAATTCGTTCCTTTTCCCTTTTGTAAAAACACTTCCATCATACTGCAAAGACAGTGGGGATTTCCTTACTAAAATCAATGATCTCACTTGGAGTGAATCCTATATCATGATTACACTTGACGTCACTGCCCTCTACACCTCGATGGACCATGATTTTGGGGTGCATGCATGCGAGTACTATCTGAAAAAAAGACCAGCATGTTTTCTGGAACACACTCGAATGCTCTTGGAGATGATCCGTGTCTGCTTGAAGGACAATATCTTCATGCATGACGGGAGTCTGTATAGGCAAATAATGGGGACTGCTATGGGCACCTGCTTTGCCCCCAGCTTTGCCAATTTGGTAATGGGCTGGTGGGAGAAGCAGGTGGCCTGGGCAGATGAGTATGTGCAACGCACTTTAATCTGGACCCGTTACATTGATGATTTATTCCTGTGGTGGAACGGGTCCAGATTGGAGGCAGAAGAATATGTTAGAATTCTCAATGAAAACCCTTTTAATTTGCATTTCACTTCACATATGAGTGTTAGCGAGATAACCTTTCTGGACATTCTGCTACAAGTGAAGGAGGGTAAAATAAATACCACAGTACATCGCCAGATGATAGCTGGGAATAGCACTCTGCATTTCAAAAGTCAGCATCCAACTAATTTGAAAGAAAGCATCCCCTATGGGGAAACATTAAGGCTTAAACAAATTTGCAGCCAGGAACATGAATTTCAGGGCCAAGTGCGAAAAATGAATGAGAGGTTTTGCAAGCGGGGATACTTCCCGAAAACATTAAACATGGCAAAACTGAAATCTGAAAATATTACTAGAAACCAGCTTCTTTACCCCAATGACAGAACACAAAAGGAAACTACACCAGCTAGATTCATTACATGTTTTAATCAAATGTCTCCCAAAGTACACCAGATTATGAGAAAACATTGGCAGATAGTAAGGAATGATACTATAATTGGAAAAGATTTACCTATGGCACCACCAGTAACATACAGGAAAGGCAGGACAATAGGAGATAGCCTCACACATAGTTATTTTACCAGTAGCCGCAAACCTGACACGTGGTTATCTACCATGAAGGGGTGTTTCAAATGCAATCACTGTAAAGCCTGTAGGATGGTGAGAAATGTCCCAACATTCAAGTCCGCTGACGGACATATAAGGAAGATAAATGGGTTTTACAATTGCAATACGGATTATTGTATCTATGTACTGAGCTGTCCCTGTCACCTGATGTATGTGGGGAGTACGATTTTCCCCCTTAAAAAACATATATTAGAACATCAGCGAGGGATTAGGAATCATGATTTTATATATTCCGTAGCTAAACACTTTTATGATAAACATGAAAGTGATCCTGGGCTGCTGATGTTCTTTGCCGTGGACAGAATCCCCCCCCAATATGAGAGGAGGCAATAGAATCATGAATCTGAGACGCCTAGAATCAAGGTATATTCTGGATTTAAATACGAAATTTCCAAATGGGTTGAACAGGGATGAGGAGTTAGAAGTACATTTGGGATGATCTAGGATCATCCATTCTCCTCGCCCCTGGTTTCTGCCTTGTCCTTGTATCCTCCCTGATGGATTTAAAAACTTGGGATTAAAGGCTGAGTAATGACATATTAGTTTACCCTCAGACTTAGGCACTTTAGGTGTTTATGATTCTAATGTTAAATTGAGGTGTTGAATATGGGTGAATTGTTGCACTCAGACACGTGTTTTATAAACTTATAGCTATTTATTGTATATATATATATGTATAGAAGGATTATTTTTATATAATGTATTTGATATGGATATACTTAAATATGAATTTTAGAAGATACATTATATAGGGATTGATTTATATTGTGTTGGATTCATTATTAAATTGGTAACTAAAACTTTTTTATATTTAGCTTTTATAATTCATGACTTATGGAATGCATTTAGGATGTTCTGAATGCTTTGTTTTGGCCATGACTCTTCAGAATAAGCTATCAGTACGATTCCCTTGATTATATTACGTGTTTGTATTAATTAGGGCATTGGCCCAAGAGTTTGTTCCATTAACCTCCACGGTTCCAACTTCCAAGCATGAGGTACTAGATGTATTGAAATGATAAGCTGGCTTATTTTATATAAAATAATTGTTATAAATATTATAATAAGAGTATAAATATAAAAATATAAAAATGACTATAGAAACAGGAATGAATATGCAATAGCCATCTAAAAAATACAGTCTTGAGAGGATTATGACATAGAGGGTAACGGAGGTGTTTTCTTCTGTGCCTATGATTGACTGTGTCTTTAAAAATGTTTGATTTGTAATGCAATGTGACTTTGACAAAGGCTGGGATCAACCGAAACGCGTCACGATGGACACGGTGATGGAGATGTAAGAAAATAAAAGAATTGCTTGACTTGCCTGGGGTGCCCACGTTTGCTCTTGTGTGCGAGAGTTTTCGAAGCATATATATATATATATATATATATATATGACAA
>CAWUFW010029238.1:0-19517 GCA_963921515.1 Calotriton arnoldi | reverse complement strand
TCTGTGGGATGTGCATGCGTGAGTGTGAGCTTGCTGGGCCATGTGGTGGGGGATGTAGGGCTGTGACTACGACTCCCATCATGCTATTGCCTCCACCCCCCTTCCCAGCATGCCCATGCTTCCTTCCTTTGACTCTGCTTCCCTGTGGGGTGGGCTGGCTGTGCTGACAGGATGGCTGGGAGTGTTGTCCTGGCAGTTGTTTGGCTAAGAGTCCCAGGAGTGTCCCTGTGCTTCACGCAACATAACCCAGGGTGGTGGTGCTTTGTGGGATCTTGTGTTAGGATGGAGGGCATTGCATTCTACCAGGTGGGTACTGTGGAGTTTGTGTTGGGGGGTGAGGGGAGGTGCTGGTGACTATAGTCAGTGCTGCAAGTCCCCCTTCCCACCCAGCCAGCCAGATATCCCACCATGGAACGTGCTTGCATTGCAGGGAGTGTAAGTTGTCTCTCAGGATGTCAGTCAGTGGTGTCCTGCTGTTTGTTGGTGCACAGTTGGCAGCAGGGCCTTGTGCTCCCCACAGCAGTAGCCAGTGTCAGCCATCTTGTGAGTCCTTCTCCACTCCCTGTGATGTGAGCATGGTTCAGGGTGGTGTTGATGGGACAGTTGTGGGGGGGCAATATGTGTGACTGCGACTCCCATGATGCTATTGGCTACACTGACTTGGCCAGCATACACAGAATTCCTTCCTTTGAGTGGTCTTCACTGTGTGTTGGTGTTGTTGTGGTGGCTACATGTGTGGATGTGTGTGTTAGTTCTATTTGTGCCACTGCCTAGCTGTAGTTGTGGTTGTGTTTGTACATGTGTTGGCACAGTTGGATGTGACTTTTTTGATGGCATGTGTTGTGTTTATCTGACTGACATACACATTTTAGGGATTATTCTGTTCTAGTTGCTGTGTAATTGCTATGAGTGCATGGTTTGACTCTCCCCTTGACAGTGATGTGTGTGTTTTGTGGCAGTTTATTGTGTACATTTGTTGTGTACTCACCAGGCTCTGGGATGTCCTCTAGTCCATATACGCTCACTGGCGGAAGGATGGCCCGCACCTTCTCCTCCCAGGGCCTGAGGTATATTGGCTTGGCAGGAGGGCCACTGCCGGTGTGTTGGCTGTTGATGTAGTCTTTCTTGAGCATGTCCCGTACCCTCCTGCGCACGTCATACCACCTGTTCTGGATGTCCGTCTTTGTGCGCCGACATGGTGATTGGGCGTTCACCCTGTTGATGATCCTCTCCCACATCTTGGTTTTCTGCGACATGGGGGTCTGTTGGACCAGAGTGCCAAACAGCTGTGGCTCCACCCTGAGGATCTCGTCTACCATGACTTCCAATTCACTATCTAGGAACTTGGGATTCTTCTTGGGGGGCATGGTGATGGGTGGTGATGGTGGGTGATGTGTGTGTTGGTGTGCAGGTGAGGGTGTGTGGGTGCGTGTTGTGCTGGGTGTATGTGAGGTAGGTATTTGTTGGTGTGTTGATGGTGTGTGTCTTGTGTGAGGGATGAGCTGTGGGTGTGTGGTTGCTTTCTCTTGGGTGCTGGCAGTGAAATGGCATTTGCAAAGGCTCATGGTAGTGATTTGTGTCCTTTATATAGGTGGAGTTGTGGGTGTGTCTTTGTTCTCTGTCCCCACCCCCCAGTATTTATTGGCTTGGTAATTGCTTGTTTGGCCTTTTTTGGTTGATTTTTCCTTTGTGCTGTTTGTGTATGTTGGAAACGTTCTTGTGACCGAGTCGGACCCTGCATTGGTCTCGTACGGTGTTTTCCGTGTCGTTCACGCTGTGTTTGTGCAGTTTTCTATGCTGCGTACGCGTCGGTCGCGGTGTATTGTGTTGCTTCGGCTCGGTTTTGTATGCGTGTCGGTCGTACGGCTTGTCCTCCGTCCGACTCGGTCGTGTTTTTCGCGCCTTGCATCGTACTTTGCGGTTTGGAGTTGGCGGGTACGATTCGGTCGGATTTGTTCCGGGTGCGTGTCGGTCGGTTGGATTCGCGTGTTTTTCCGGCCGGATTGCTATTTTCCGAGCGGCTCGGTCGGTCGGCTTGGTTTCCTAACGTGTCGGTCGGATTTATCGCGGCTTGCATCGTACTTGGCGTGTCGGGCGCCACTGGTACGTGTCGGTCGGTGCTTTTTCCGGCCCGAATCGGAATCGACCCCTATATATGTAGAACTATACAGATTATTAGAGGCAAAGAACGAATTTGGATAGGAAAAACAAATCGTAATGCCAATAGATTGCTCCGCTACCTGAGACCCAGTCTTCCTTTTATATTCATATTTACAGCACCACACAAACTTCCCAAACAAACTACACGCCACAAGAAACACCACAACAGCCTCAAAGTGTTGGCACAAGGTGTAGGCAGATTTGCACTAAAAACTCACTTTTTTGCGGCATTGTATTTATACAATATTGATTTATTATTTGCTTTATATATTTAAATCTTCTGCTACACCGGAAGGTGATCGGGTTCTGTACTCAAAATTCAACGTTTACACATTTTTCAGAAAAGAAGGAGGATGCGACCCTGAAATAAGCGAGTAGTTGCAGGGGATAGAACAGCGGAATTAAACTGAATTGGCTGAATAGTTACATTGTTTGCAGCACAGGGTGCACACGATGACAGTCATTTGCTCTGAAACAAGTTGTACAGTTGTTTGGTTGCAGGAAATTAGCAGTCAATTAGCGAGTTTTCCGACTCCTGGGTCCTCTTTAACCAACTAAGAAGTGTAGCAGTTCTGAAAAATAAAAGAGTTGTTGTGGTGAATATCTTTGAAATCAAGGCAAGCATAGAAAAGGTACACGATCCTTGTATTTATAGGGAGCCAAAGAACCCCTCAATATATGGGGTTTATGATATATTTTTCTGACGTGTTGAGCAGTCTGGCTGCTGGCTAGAGAAATGTCTTGAGTTGAGCTGGAGCAGATTGAGAGATGTCTGCTACAGCTGCATTCCCAAACTCTATCCTGGACCCCATAAGAGATGATGGATTGTTTTCAGGAAGTCTATAGAGAAGAAGTGTTTGACTTTTGTGAGAGATCGGAGGACAGGTTGGTGGATTTTGGTGTACAGTAAGTGTTAGGCTAGTGTCAAGGGTAAAGCCAGGGAATTTTACCTTGTTTGAGTCAGGGGAGCAGAAGCGCCATCGAGTATCACCAGGTTCACCCAGAGCCCGACTGGGAACCCAAAGCATCTATCACAGAATTAGTCAGATCAGCCCCCGTATGGTGCATAGTGAACGAGTGCAGCAAGTGATCCTGACCATTGAAAGGGGGTTTTGGGGAGGTACTACCCCGAAGAAAAGTTGGAAAAAACCACAGCCAACAACTATAGGCCGCGGAGGCAAGGGGGCCCTGCAAGGAGGCCCTGCTAGAGGCCCCCAAAGTCACTTTCTGACAGCCTTTCCATTTTGGAAAGGCCGGCACGGAAAGGCTGTGGGAACCACCATCATAATACCGATGTCGGAAATGCCGTCCATAGGGGATTACGGTGCGGGTACAACTGGCCTAAATGCACTCTGAGAGCCAGTCGGAACCGCATCGGAATGACCGGCCAGTTCACGCTCCGACCGCCAACATCGGAATTCGGCGGTCGGACCACAAACCGACCATGTCGGACGGAAAGCCTCTGACTGCAATCGGAAAGCTTTTGACTAGCGGTCGGAGGCTTTCCGACTAACATCGGAATCGGCCCCTTAGGGTTCAAATTAATCTGCAATGGCAGGCTTTACTGAAAGCCTCTGATAAGTGAAGAATGCAAGAGTTTCCTTTGTCTGTCAGAATATAGTACACAAATATCCGATCTGATATACATTTTGTGTCTTAAATATTATGTACAAAAGTACATTCCTAAATCTTCAATGGTATGATATTTTTGTAGATAATACACAATATTTATGTCAGACAATATTCTGAAAACAATATTCAGGTACCACACCCCATATTGCAAGGCATAGTTTCCAGAATCTTCAGTTTTTATGTTGAAACACTGAAACAAGAACTGAATCTAGATTGATGGTCTGGTGAAAGGTGTTCCTTGGCAATAAAACTATTTATTTGATTGCCGCATACCTGTTAGAGTTTTTCTTAAGCTAAGAGAGGTAATAAACAGGTTAATTGTTGCAATGCCGGTCAGGAATGGAAGCTGACTAAATTAGTTGGAGATGATTTTTCTGATCTTTACAAAAATTAAAAAAGATATCATTGGAGACTGAAAAATCTACAAGCTACATCAAGAGGGTTCTTAGGTGTGGAAACTTTCTTTTTGCTAACTTTGCCAGGTAAGTGATCAAGATTAAAGGTAGCAGGTTGGAGTTTCCAAAAGGCGGTGGAAAGGTTACTGTTCTGGATGGAGCTTAAAAATGCCCAGGTGTTTGTTGTAGTAGATGGAGATGCTTTATCCTGTAGGGAGTCAACTTTAGTTTTATTTCTACTTAGGGATATGTTGCTGATAAAAAAGTGGAATAATTCCTTAGATTTGCAGTAAGAGAGTAGATGTGTTGATCCTGCTCTATGGGTGGGTTTTGGGTTTGATATGCTGAGAAAGGGATTGGGTAGCAATGGATGAGATGTTTATTCAATCATGCAACTTAATTCGGCTGCTAAGATCTATTATTTGAAGTCAATTCGATTTTAAATCTGTATTCGGTTTTGAAGTAAAACCATAAGATTACACATAAAAAATCCATAATGTATAAAAATATCTCATCATAACAAAATTGTGTATGGCATAAAACACTAAAAGTCACACAGATGATGGATGGAATGCAGAGCAAATCAAACATTCACCCCAAGTCAAGAGATCTGGGTTAAATCCATTGTTCTTTTGCTCACCATGCCACCCCAGTCATATGCAAATCAGTCTTGACCCTGTTCCTCATGGGAACAGTCCAGCCAAAACTGCGAAACCAGATCCTCCTTGAACCGGAAACAAGCATCCTGAGACCGGTTTCGGGGCATCACCCCTCATCAGCCAGGCTAGCTTGAATCCAGTGGCACAGTGAGCCCGGGACCCATGCCTGGGAATACCCGGCGCACTGAGGGTGCGAAAGCAAAAGACACACAGATGATAGATGGAATGCAGAGCAAATCAAACATTCACCCCCAGTCAAGAGATCTGGTATAAATCCATTGTTCTTATGCTCACCATGCCACCCCAGTTTAGAACCAGCCATATGCAAATCTGTCTTGACCCTGTGCCTCATGGGAACAGTCCAGCCCAAACTGCCAAGCCAGGTCCGACCTGCCAAGCCAGGTCTGAACTGCCAAGCCAGATCCTCGCTGGACCGCAAGCAAGCATCCTGGGACCGGTTTTGAGGCATCACCCCAAATCAGCCAGACTAGCTTGAATCCAGTGGCACAGTGAGCCTGGGACCTACGTCTGGGCATACCCAGCACACTTAGGGCAAGAAAGTAAAAGACAAACAGATGTGCCACCGGATTCACGCTAGCCTGATACAATAATTAAGATGTTTCCTAATACAAATGTCTTTCCATATAAAAGGAGCAACTCTGAAACCCGATTGGATTCTCGAGGGAACATAACTATAAATAGGCTTCATTGTAGTTCCTAATAGCTATGGCTAAAACAGTGGTTTTAGATAATGTATCCTAATTTCAGTGTATAATATAAAATAAAATCAAGTGCATTGTGCCTTGTATTGATATTTCATCACATGGACATCTAACAACTGCCTCTGGCCTTTGTTCCATTTTTGGAAAGGCTACCAATTCATGGGGTATGCCCAGTCATACACGTGCCAGAACAATATGATTTTGATTGTTAGATGTAGCTATAAGATATCTCTGCAAGCCCTCATTTTGTGCCACAGAAAGTCATCTTACAACTGAGGGTTTAATAATGTCTTTGGCACATCTAGCATTAACCTTATTCTTAAGAAGTAAAAGCTTTAATTCCCTTTTGCTAAAGTGTTCTATGCTATCTGGTTCATCTAACTATGGAGGACCATTAAACAGGGTCATCTCTCTAGAGATGTACAAGGGCCACTGGATTTTCCCTGCATTATCTAATCTCAAATAATCCCTTATAATTGCGTTTGTGACCTTGGTCTCCTCTTTACTCCAAATAGAGTGGCACAGCTGGACAGGTTTCATTACTAATAGGCCTTCCAAATGTTGCATACTCAATTCCTTGTGTGCTATATACGCTGATGTAGATTTGTCGTGGCAATTAGTCACTGAAGAAAGATATTCTCTTGTGTTTGCAAAATAGTGGATTCTGTAAAACCCCATAACCCTCTGCGGTAAGAGGTTGCAGACAAACATTTGGCTCTATAGATTGAGAACATCTCTCAAATTGGGTTACAACCCCACTTTGTGGCAAACCTGCAAAGGCCCTCCCAGGCATGTATCGTCTTTAACCTGTTGATTTCAATGAACTTGGTCCAGGAACCACTAGAGGTAAAAAGAATACCCAGATATGAAAATGAGGTAACCATTTCACTAGGTGTACCATTGGTATAATGGACACGTGATTAACATGCTTCATTTCTGCAGATCATCGTGTAGGTTTTCTTTAGGTTTATTTTGAGTTCCCTGCCCTTCATAAATGCAGCAAAGCAGGCCATTTGCGGTCCTTGACAATAAGACAGCGCCAGCAGTATAGAGTAGAGTCAGAGGCCACTTCCTGGAGCAAACTATCAACACCATTTATAAATAAAGAAAACAAAAGGGTGCTAATACGCACCTCTGCCTTACTCCTCTCCAGAGTTTGGACGCTGGAGTTCACTTCCCATCTGGCCCATAGTGCACCCTAACTGATAAATCCCTATAATACTGTAATAGTAATGACACTATTTCTAGCGGTGTACCCAAAGACGACAAGGATTTGCTACAGTATTGAATGATTTACCAAATCAAAAGCCAGGACAGATCAGCAAAATATAAGTGTATGTGGCTGGTCTTAGCCCTCATATATTTCCCTATAAGGAGTTTTAAATTAACACACTGTTCTACCGTTCCCATACCCCTTCTAAACCCATACTGTGACTTTGTGAGGACCCTATTAACCTCAGCCCAGTGTTCTAATCTTTGCAAGGTGACTCTACCCAGGATCTTGGTGGAAGAGTCCAGGAGGGAAATGGGGCAGTTGCATTTAGAATCAATTTAAGAGCCCCTTTTGAAAATTGGAATTACCAGTGACCCTATCCAGATTTCAGAATATATCCATTTACAGTTGCATTCAGTACTTGAGTCAAAATAGGAGCCGATAAGTCTGGCAGATGTTTGTACATATCAGCCTGTTCTCCATCAGGGCCTGCTGCTGTCCCACTGGAACTTTTATCAATAACCTTACAACTTCGCCTAGAGAGATCGTTAGTTACTGATAACCATTAGGATTTGGCTATATTTGGATTGGGTCCTTATCTGAGTGGACTAAATTATGTGGTGGACTAAGGATACAGGACAAATGGTCAACCGCCAATTGTATTGGTACTTGCGAGCCTAAATCGGGAGCTGTATTATCTTTCATAAATGGGGAGTTAATCACCTACCAGAATAAAAGACAATTATTTGTGACTGCAGCTTCTTCTAGCTTAGACCAGTCCTTCTTTTGTAGCACTTTATTCCTGGCAAACATTGCCTCCTTGTACCGTTTCCTAAGGATTGCGACCAGAGTTCGGTCTCTTGGTAATGCATTTAGGGCTGGTCAAACATTTTTTGATGCCAATGAGCAGGAATGGTCAAACCAGCCTGAATGGCCCATCTTACTATGCCTGGCACTCTGTGAAAGTTGGGCATTAATGGAGTTTGTGATGTTCCCAAAAGCTAATTAAATGTACCTATAATTATCTGTCTTAGACAAACAATACTTACGATCCTGCTAATTGGTCTCTATTATTCTTTTGGTGAACTGACTAGGTTCAATACCAGTCCATTTAAGGTGTGGCTCATTTGATGTTCATAACCCAATGTTACTTATGATGTTTGTTGTCTTTTCTCCTTTTATTTAACAATAGATTAGTAAATTATGAAGAAAACTAGTTTTTTCAAAAAGTATTTTTGATGCCTCTAATCAGTTTTCTGTTTTCACGTATTATTCTCAGAAATATGATTGGCTGGCCTTCCTTTTATATTTTCTTCTTTGTAGATTAGACCACTTTATTAGTTTCAGTCAGGATAATACTGTAACTTTTGACTATGAGATAGATGTCTGCTGCTACATCTTTCTACATTTTTATTAAATGACCAGTGGTGTCCTGAATTATGGTGGGAGAATGTATTTTGTATGGTCATATCAAGTTTAATCTGCTGTAATCTTGGTAGATACTGGGGTAGGAATGTCAAAATAAATGAGAACATGATCTGACTAGTCAATTGGGATAGATTGGAGGCATTTGATGATGTTGATATAAGCAAAGATGAAGTTCAGTAGTTTTACTGTTATGTGCATAGGTAAAGAAAAGTGCTAGAGAAGATTGTGAAGTGTGGCTAGGTTCTCAAGAAAGATGAAGGGTTCTTATTTGGAGTTACTACAATCAATATTGACATCTCTGAGGAAGATCTCATTTATTGACAATGTTAAGCTATATGTCACATGACCCATGAAGCTGTTGGTGAAATTTGCTTTGAGCATAGTTGAGTGGTGGATGATATGAAGGTGGATCTTTTGAAAGAGGAATAGCATTGTGGCAATGTTAAGGCATTCAAATGTATCTCCATTTTTGAAAGGTAAAGGTGTCATGGCAACTGATATATTTTCAGTTGAAAGTCTCTGTATACAAATGCTAAGCGGCCTCTGTGATATCTGTCAGCACAAATTATTTTGTACCTTTGAGGGACAAGCAGGACAATAATAGATTGCAAATGAGTGTTTATACAGGAGTCTGTAATGCAGAGTATGCCAATTTTGTGAACAGAGATGAGTTTGTAGGTTTTTGGGCACTTGGTGTTAGGAGATATAGGACCTGATTACGATGTCCGTCAGAAAGCCTCCGACCGCTGGTTGGAGGCTTTCTGACCGACATGGTAGGTTTAAAGTCCTACCAGCGTATTACAATGACAGGAGATCTGCCGCGGTTCAGAGGGGCTCAAGGAGCCCGTCGGCCAGTCGGGTTGGCCTCATAATCACTCAAGGATGGCGTTTCCGCCATCGGGATTATGATGTAGGTTTCTGAAAGCCTTTCCATGTCGGCCTTTCCAACATGAAAAGGCTGTTGGAAAAGTGACTTTGGGTGCCCCAAGCAGGGCCCCTTTCCCCCCGGCCCTCCGCTTAGGGGCCTGGGGGGCACCAAGGTGCCCCTGAAAATCTCTGCACCATGTGGTAGACACCATGGGGTGCCTGCCACAAGGTGCAGGAAGTTTTATAAACTCCCATTTCTCAGTGGGAGCTTGGGCCACAGGTGGTTTCTGCCCGCCGCACAAGCTCCCATAGAGAAATGGGAGTTCATGATTCCACCATTTGTGGTTGCATCGTTAGGTGTACGGAACCGCCTACCTATGGTCAGGCGGTACCCGCACCGAGACGGTGTCAGGCGGAGGCAACTCCGACCGGCATCGTAATCAGGCCCATAGTATTTAGAAGCATACAATTATGATAGGAGTACTGGTTTATACCTGTTTGTGTTAGGTTGAGAGTACATATGATGGTGTGTTTATAAGAATGAATGAGAAGGATTCAGACACATTTTTGTGTTGCTGAGTTGTGAAGTCAATAGAATTCCCAGATTTTTATTTGATCGCAGAAGAAGGAGAGGAGCGAGAATTCCGATTAAATATTGAGGCATAGTATCAAGATTCAGTGCTAGGTGTAGTGGTTGTGTTTATAAGTGAATATGGATGAACTGTGAGTGTATATGAAAGCTGTAAGAAATTGAGTAGTTGGTTGACTGAGGTGTGAGCCCTGGTCAAACAGCAACCACAATTCTTGCCAGGGTAACGCACAAGCAAACCTCAAATTAACCTGTGCTCACCACCTTCATAGCTTGTCACAGAGCAGTCAGGCTTAACTTGGAGGCAATGTGTAAAGTTTTTGTCCAACACTTCAAACAGTAAAAACACATCACAAAAAAACCCACAACAGATTTAGAATAGGGTAAATTCAATTAGTAGAACCAGAGATATTTAATTTTAGAGTTTATAGTGAAAATAGCACCAAAAAGCACAAAGCACCAACTGGGGATATCGGGTCACGTCGGATCGGGACAAAATTATATGTTCAGGTCAACCACAATGGAGCGTGGACTGGTACAGGGACCCACTTAGGCCTTCTGAACAGAGTACCTTAAATCCTGGTCACAGAGGATTGCGTGGATCTACATTAACGATGCATAGAGCAGGCGGGGTGATGCATTTGTTCCGAGATGCATCGAGGCTGCAGTGCGAGGTCTTTTTGCATTGTCAATGGGGATACCATTGACTAGGCTTGTGATACGTAGTCCGGCTTCGGAGATGCGGTGAGCAGCGGGCAATATGTTGGAACTGAGGAGCTACAATGTGGAGCCAGTCGTCATTGTTGAGACTGTTCTTGATGAGAGATGCAAGGACCTGGGTTGTGGAAGCACCGTGCCATTGGGGCAATGTGTTGATTTTGAGTACTGCGGAGGCGAGGCAGGTCTTTAATGATGGGTCCAATCCATGCAGCAGTGGCAATTTTGCTTAGGGATGTGCTAACTCAACCGAGCAGATGCATCAGTCTGTTTGGGGATGCATCGCTCAGCAGAGAAGATGCATATGTTTCTTTGGTATTACAGCAAACAAATGATGGACGGAATGCTGACAATGCAAACATTCTCCCCCAGTCAAAAGATCTGGGTTAAATCCATCGTTCTTTTGCCCACTACGCCACCCCAGTTTGGACCCAGCCATATGCAAATCAGTCTTGACCCTGTGCCCCATGGGAACAGTCCAGACCGAACTGCCAGGCCAGGTCCTCCCTGGACCGGAAACAAGCATCCTGGGACCGGTTTCAGGGTATGTCACCCTTCTTCAGCCAGGCTAGCTTGAATCCAGTGGCACAGTGAGCAAGGGACCCACGTCTGGGCATACCCATCCCACTTAGGGGCGAAAAGTGTTACAGCAAACAAATGATGGACGGAATGCTGACAATGCAAACATTCTCCCCCAGTCAAAAGATCTGGGTTAAATCCATCGTTCTTTTGCCCACTACGCCACCCCAGTTTGGACCCAGCCATATGCAAATCAGTCTTGCCCCTGTGCCCCATGGGAACAGTCCAGACCGAACTGCCAGGCCAGGTCCTCCCTGGACCGGAAACAAGCATCCTGGGACCGGTTTCAGGGTATGTCACCCTTCTTCAGCCAGGCTAGCTTGAATCCAGTGGCACAGTGAGCAAGGGACCCACGTCTGGGCATACCCATCCCACTTTGGGCGAAAAGTGTTACAGCAAACAAATGATGGACGGAATGCTGACAATGCAAACATTCTCCCCAGTCAAAAGATCTGGGTTAAATCCATTGTTCTTTTGCCCACTACGCCACCCCAGTTTGGACCCAGCCATATGCAAATCAGTCTTGACCCTGTGCCCCATGGGAACAGTCCAGACCGAACTGCCAGGCCAGGTCCTCCCTGGACCGGAAACAAGCATCCTGGGACCGGTTTCAGGGTATGTCATCCTTCTTCAGCCAGGCTAGCTTGAATCCAGTGGCACAGTGAGCAAGGGACCCACGTCTGGGCATACCCACCCCACTTAGGGCGAAAAGTGTTACAGCAAACAAATGATGGACGGAATGCTGACAATGCAAACATTCTCCCCCAGTCAAAAGATCTGGGTTAAATCCATTGTTCTTTTGCCCACTACGCCACCCCAGTTTGGACCCAGCCATATGCAAGTTAGTCTTGACCCTGTGCCCCATGGGAACAGTCCAGACCGAACTGCCAGGCGTGGGTCCCGTACTCTCCATGCCACTGGAATCAAGCTATCCTGGCTGAAGAGGGGTGAAACCCCGAAACCGGTCCAAGGATGCTTGTTCCCAGTCCAGGGAGGACCTGGCTTGGCAGTTCGGGCTGGACTGTTCCCATGTGGCACAGGGTCAAGACTGATTTGCATATGGCTGGGTTCAAACTGGAATGGCATGGTGAGCAAAAAAATTATGGATTTAGGCCCAGATCCCCTTACTGGGGTGAATGTATGACATTGTTCTGTATTCTGTCCATCAACTGTTGTTTTTGCATTTGTCACCCCGAGTGGGACGGGTATGCCCAGACGTGGGTCCTGTACTCTCCATGCCACTGGAATCAAGCTATCCTGGCTGAAGAGGGGTGAAACCCCGAAACCGGTCCTAGGATGCTTGTTTCCAGTCCAGGGAGGACCTGGCTTGGCAGTTCGGGCTGGACTGTTCCCATGAGGCACAGGGTCAAGACTGTTTTGTATATGGCTGGGTTCAAACTGGAATGGCATGGTGAGCAAAAAAATGATGTATTTAGGCCCAGATCTCTGTACTGGGGTGAATGTATGACATTGTTCTGCATTCTGTCCATCAACTGTTGTTTTTGCATTTGTTTCCTTGGTAAGCACATTAGGCCCACTTCCAAGGGTCCAGGACTGGGGTGGCACTACTTGGCAGGGTAGACTCACAGATAGCAGGGCCTGTTATTTCCCTGAGGCTTCAGATCAGGAGGACAGCCAAAAATACGGAAAAGGCATGCTGCCTTGTTTTACATTGTTCACACTTCTTAGTCTGTAGTCTAATGGTGTCCCAGCTGCAGATGCCCTGGGGACCACCAGAGAAGGTGAGCTTGTCTGCAAGATAAGGGTGGTGATGACCTTGTAAATTATGGAGCTGCCTTTCATGCTGATGTGGGCTGGCAAGGAGAGCCAATGGAGTTATATCAGGACAGAGAATTATGTGATCATATTTCTTCAGACTCTGCATGAGATGGGCTGTGGCATGTATGAAGCCCCTGATACGTGGCAGTGCAAAGTCTGCAAGACCATGGAGTTGGGCATGAGCACCATCCAGATCCAATTGGTAATAACACTTGTTCTACTATTCTTTGTGAAAGACCTTTACCTTCTTTAGAGGAGAGAGCTGCACCAGGCCATCTTTTTTGGCAATGTGAACCTTGAGGATGCGTTTGATGACTAGGCCACATCCAAGTGAGGTAGCAGTGGTTGAAAGCTGAAGTCTAAAGCAGTCAAGGTTCATGCCATTGAGCCATTGTGACAGGTGTGTGCTGTTTATTGTTTTTGGCAAATAACAGGAATTCAGACTTAGCGGTCGATTACGATGCTGTTTGGAAGGGCTCCGAATCGGATTCGGGTTTGCCGAATTCAATTCGGAACCCTTGTTTCTGACCAAATCGTACACAGTTCCCAACGACCAATTACGATGCCCGTAAACTGTTAGAGCTGTCCAAATCGGATCCGAAAGGCATTCGGATAGGTCACGTCTTTCGGAGCCAAATCGTACAGCTCTATGGACTCGGTTTCCAAGCAAGCGATTACGATGACCGATTCGGGCAGCCGTTCCGAATCGCTTCCTCCGGAACGAATCGGCTGCTGGAATCTGTCTTTGGGGGCCAGTAGCGGGCCCCCCTTCACCCAGGGCCTTCTGAATTGTGCCCGTGGAGGTACCCAAGGGACCCCCCTTTCCAACCATGCACAATGTGGTAGGCACCAAGGG
The DNA here is from genome assembly GCA_963921515.1 of Calotriton arnoldi. Lineage (NCBI taxonomy): Eukaryota > Metazoa > Chordata > Amphibia > Caudata > Salamandridae > Calotriton > Calotriton arnoldi. The sequence goes on along the minus strand of CAWUFW010029238.1, from coordinate 5,921 downwards.
GTGCCCGCCACAGGGTGCACAATTTTCCCCAACTATCCCCTTTTTCAATGGGAGCCTGTGTATTCGTTCGGAACACAGGCTCCCATTGAAGTCAATGGGAGTCTGACTGAATCGTATCCGGAAGCAGCTGGATGCATCTAAATCGCTCTGTCGGACTCCTCCGATTCGAGTCGTTCGGAAAGCATTCCAGGACCAATTCAGTAGGAATGCTTTCCGGACGAGATGGTATTCGGCCCCTTAGTTGCGTCGAGCATCAGTAGGCGCTGGGCATCCAGGCATGGGTGATGTATAAGCACACAGTGTATGAGGCATAGAATGTCTGAAGCAGAGGGGACTTTCAAGTAGAGCTGAGTATCCCTGGCATATTGGTGAATCTTGTTGATGGTATCTGTGAAAAGAGTACTCATCAGCTCCATGTAAATGTTGAAGATGATAAGAGACAATATGGAGCCCTTAAGGACTCTACAGGTGATGGGGATCTTTTGTGATCTCGATGTGCCTATGTGAACAAACTGGTGTGTGTTGGAAAGCTAGGAGGTGGACCAATGAAGGACATTGGGCATAAATCCCATTTGAGATTCCAGGGTGTATATGAGGATGGGATGGTCGAGTCTGTTGAAGGCAGCTGACTGGTCGAACAATATAAATATCAGGAAGCAGAGGTCATTTTCCTCTGTGGTCAAGAGGGTATCTTCAATGATGTGTAAGGTAGCACTCTCAATGCTGCAGTCTGATCTGAAGCTAGACTTGTAATCATACAGGAGATGGTTAGCATTGATAAGACCTTGGAGTTCAAAAACTGCTCTTACAATGATCTTGCTGATGAATGGTGGGTAAGAGAATGGCTGTTAGTCGGTGGAGGGTATCAAGGCCGAATGTAGGTTTCTTTAGAATTGGGAGGATCTGGACTGCCTTAAGAGCTTATGGAAAGATGTCTCGAGCATTGACAATGGTAAGTAATGATAAGAGACACCTCAGAGAGAGCTTTGATGAAGGAACATTTTCATAAGAAGTCGCTTTGAGGGATTTGCGTATGTTAGCGAAATCTAGAATAGGGTACTGAAGGCTGACTATTGCTGGATTTTACAGGAAGAGATGGATGTAAGAAAAGAAGCAGACTTGGTGCTGTCGGTTCTTCTGTTTGAAGAAAAGGTTGATGACATTGCACCTTTTTGTGGAGTTCCAATAGGTGGGTCCGGCAGGGGGGCGATATACTGCTTGATTATCTTGAACGGTGTTCTGCTTCTCTGTGGTAGCTTCATAGATGGTGATGGTATAGTACTTTGCGTTGGTTGATGAGCTATCTGCAAGTTGTGTGGAGGGACTTCAGGGTCAGTAAACAATTAAGTAATTTACATAATCACAATCCAATTAACAAATCAAAAATTAAAACATAATTACCTTTTTAAAATTGGCTATTAAATAGTTTAAAAATAATTTGCATAACTAATAATGAAATTAACAAATTAAACATTAATAAAAAAATCTCTTCTACTCAATAAAAAAAAAAATACTTTCTACCCTCTAATAAAATATACTGTGAAATATAGTTTTAAAAGCCTTAAATATATTACCAAATCAAAAAAGCTCTACTAAAATAATTACTCATACTTAATATTAAAATACTAACAACACAAAATCTAATCAAATGCACAAAAATATTTTAAAAATTATATTATGTACATCTTTATTTAAAATAGTGATAACAATTGCTCAAAAGAATGCTGTTCTTACCTGCAATATTCTGTCTTACAATATTCATGTCATCACAATATTTTTGACACAATATTTGTGTCAATCGATATTTTGGAAGCAATATTTTGTTGGCATACTATTCTGAATGGTGGAGTTGGTAATACCTCTGCAAGTACTGTCTGTTTGCTGCAGAATGGCCATATATGTTTTGCCCATAATAGAGTGATCACTGGTAAATTTAAGTCAGGTATGATGCCTAAGTAGATGGTTGAACAAACTATGCTAGAAGATAGTGACTTTTGCAAACATTTGTGTTTCAACAATGGCCAATTCTATAACTCTTCTCAAAATAATGCTGTCCCTGGCTGCATTGAATAACCATAGGCGTGAATTCTGCTCCGCTCGCGGAGTTTTCCGCACTCCGCGTTACGCGAAGAACACGGAATTCCCCAAAACTCTGCTTCGCGTTGCGGAGCGGAGTTTTGTTCCTCGCTCGTGTTCATCAACGTCATGTTGGCGAGCGCGAGTGAGGAAAATCCACCTCCCGGCAAGATTATTCCTCGTTCGCGATCGTCAACATCAAGTTGGCAAGCGTGGAAAATCAACCTCCCGGCGAGATTTCTCAACACGGGGGTCAGATTTCTCATTGAGAGTGGTCGCGTATGCTCGCCACCGCTCGCGTTGAGAAACTGTCCATTCGTGTTGAGAAAGCTGCAGTTCGAGTAAAAATCGACTCGAGCGCCAGAAATGAAAGCAGCGCCTGCTTGCGCTGTGCATGGTGCCGTTCGCGATGATTGCACAGTGCGGACAAGCATCCGGCACCGCAAATCACCACGAACTGCATTTTTCTATCACATTCCGCAGCTTGCGGAGCTCCGCGTAGCATGGCGAAGTTTTGCAGAACTCCGCGAACTCCGCCCAGGGTAAGCATTGAACTCAATGTGCCAAGTGGGTGGAAATCTCAACACCATCTTAAGTAATAATGTAATGTAATGTAATGTAAACAGACATTTGTAGAGCGCAGTCTATCACTCCGAGGAGCATCATGGTGCTATGCGGATTCCTGAATAGAAAATAGGTAGCTGCAAGGGAGCAAGGAGTTAGATAAGAGTTCTACAGAGTGCATTGGAGGATGAAAAGATCCAAGTTTTTAGGGCCTTCCTGAAGAGCGTTTCAGATTGAATCTGACGGAGTTGGTTGGGGAGTTGGTTCCATGCTTTGGTCCCTATCACTGCGAGCGATTTGCCTCCTTTCGAGACATATCTAAACGCTGGTGGTTTAACAGGTTAGCGTTAGATGATCTGAGACTCCGGGAGGGAATGTAATGCGTGAATCTAGGTTGAAGGTAGTGTGGTCCTGAGGAGTGAAATATTCTGAAAGTGATGATTAGGATTTTAAACAGAACTCTTTTATGAATAGGGAGCCAGTGTAATGCTTCCAAGGCCGCCGATGCAGACGACCTCCTGGGCCACTTGAGCGCTAGACGTGCTGCCTCGTGTTGGACCATTTGTAGTTTGTGTAAAACCGACTTATTGGTCCCTGCATACAGGCTGTTGCAGTAGTCCAATCTGGAAGTGATTAGGGCCACAGCAACTGCCTGTCTGGCTGATATGGGAACTCAAGGAACTCAAACCAAAGTTTTAAGACTGGTGATCCTCATGCTGGCAATGCTTAGCAGCAAGCTTATAACGGCAGTAACTTTAGGATGATATAAGTAATGAACAGAAACAGAAAAAAAATCTAAACAGGAGATGCACCTGTGCGCCTGTGAGAGGTACTGAGACCTGAAAGGATTGTGGCAGCCTGCTCAGCAACCCCAGATTAAATTCGTTTTTATCTCTACTGATGATGGATGATATCCAGAAACACGTGTCTAGGGATTTACAGCACTAACCTGCACCAACTTTGGTGGAATACTCCAGGAAATATTCAAGTAAGCATGTAACATGAACTGCATTTACCATAATGCTAAGGGGCGAACTGTGCTGGGAGGTGAAGCAGTGTGCTCCCACCCCTTCCTGTCAGAAAAAAAATCTAATTTTATGTTTATGGTGTCTTTGATAATGGAAGTTCTTGAAGTAGACATTCTTCTTGCAGGAATATCAGATTATCTCCCAATTACATTATTCTTTAAATGGCCAAAACTCTTAGTACGTTAAACATACCCAACAATTGCCTGGGTATCTTCTAGTTATTGAAAGTAGTTCTCAACGCAGATATGAATAAAGGATTACCTTAGCACCACCCTCTGGTGTGTAGGCATTGGTGTGATTTGGCATTGATTTAGTGCAACTACATACTCAGATTATTGCCCATATAGTCCTCTGGAAACAAATGAGAAATTTGTTTTGCAAAATCTCTATTGCCGTCTGATCCCTTTTATGCACAAAAAGATTACAGGAATGGGTGGGTGACATCTACTCAGCTAAATCCATAAACAGAAGTTGCAGAATAAAATGCCTAAACACACTGGGGCCTATTTACAAACTGAAATATGTAGTACTTTTAGTAGTACTACAATACTACTTCTAATGTACACAAAATGCAATTTACTAGCCTGCGTGAGGAGCTCTGCTCCTCTGTCTCTCTTTGCTTAATATGCTGAGATCTCTTCCCTGACTGCAGAGATCTCTGCATATGTAGATATACATTGTGGGCCTTATTTGTGAAAAATGTTGCATCGCTGCATTAAAACAGCGATGCAACAGTTTTCACTGTGCCCTCCTTGCGACATGATGGATGCGTCATATTTACTGTATGACACATCATGTTTCAAGGAGTTACAGATACGTCAGTATTTCTGACGTATCTGTAGGCGCAGTAATGACGCATTGCTGGTGTGTGTCAGAAAAGTGACGCAACTCCAACAATGTGTCCTTTCACATGGGGCAAGCCCCATGTGAAAGGGCCGACGTCAGTCTTACGCCTGCTGTGAGTCAGGTGTAAGATTTTGTCACAGTAGCGTCCTAAAAGTGGCGCAGTGAAATCTGATAGATTTCACTGCGCCACTTCTACGAGGCTTTTTAAGTGGGAACGCCCACCCTGCATACATTATACCTGACACAGGTATAATGTAGTGCAGGGCTTTACAAAGTGACACATCTGCTTAGATGCGTCACTTTGTAAATAGGGCGCAACATGGCACATTTTTTACGTCGCCGGTGCGTTACAAAAACTGACGCAACGGCGGTGCAAAAGTGTCACAAGGCCTCATAAATAGGGCCCTGTATTAGTAAATATAGGAGGGACAGGGAGTGGCTGGAAAATTTTGAAATAAATGTGAGGGGTTTAGAGAGGAGCAAGGGAAGATTATGGGAGTGCTGCTGTCGTGTTTAGGGAGGGGCATTCACCCATCTACAAAAGAGTAAGCTCATTGTTTTTCACAAACTACTTTTCTAAATTACTACAGCTAAAACAATCTATCATCAATGTACTCCAGCTCAGACCTTGAGTAAGTTCAGCATCACCCATGGACACTTAAAGATACTGCAACACCCTCACTTATAAAATAATGGAGGTAGGAACTTAAAAGAAAACTACATAAGAAATATTGTTGTAAATAAATTCAAATCAACTAACTAAAAAAATATAAAACAATTTTAATGATAAAAAATTAAATATATATCAGAAATAAATATTATTTCATTGAACGATTATTTAATGCCTATTGTTCAATTTAAAATTAAATGTCAATTCATTGTTCAAAAACATACTTACATGAAATTAAATTAATTCTATATCTAATATTTAAATAACTTTTAATTAATCATAAATATATATAAACGTTTTAGTTTTGGTGTGTCTTTAAAAAATCTTTCCACATAATTTATGTTTTAATTTATTGTTCGTAAATTTATCAAAAATGCTATTTAAACTTTACATTTAAAATATTTATATAAAATTACTTAACATTAACATTTAAGGGGCTCATTACGATGGCGGGCGGAAGCACAACCGCCGTGCTGGCGGATGCAAAAACCACCAGTTACCGCCGGCACGCAGCAGTCCACACGCCCGCCCAATTACGATGCGAAAAGCAGGCCAAACACCGCCGGCAAGCCAGCAACACCGTCCGCCATCAAAGTGCGCCCGTACACGTAGCGGCGCAGCACAATTGACACACACCGTCCGACGAAATCACGTCCCGCCCGGCGTATAAATTACGATGCCGCAAACAAACGGCTCCCACGGCTAAGAGACACCGCACGTGGAAAGGCGGTAGCACG
>CAWUFW010029237.1:0-19519 GCA_963921515.1 Calotriton arnoldi | reverse complement strand
TGTGAGAAGTTGGCCTGGTATATGCTGTCCACTAATTATAGTGGGCACCTTGCACCAGTCCAAACAACCCCTTATTGGAGATAGGTTAAAGACAATCTTTATTGAAAGCTATCCTAGTGGTAGCTATGGAGAGCAGCCTTCAGGCTAAGTCTTGAAGGAATGTAAAGCAGCTTGTTTTACCAGTCTATAATCTCTTGAGTGACCAAATGAAAGAGGACCACACCAGGTATATATATAAAATATATGTATTTAGTCTTAAACACACCCCTCTAGTCTCTTTATGAGGCTAGAGTTCGAAGTACATAAGTTACAAGTCAGTTATCAACAGTAATAGCACAAATACACGTTTGAGCCCTAGGGGCGTACCAAACCATATACCAATAAAGTGGTATAAGAACCACGACTGAGCTAGACACAAGGCCTAGAGCCTGTAGAAGTGCTTGGCCCTCAAGGAACCACCCAAGGTAGTGACACAGGGGACCCACGGGGGACGCGTGCAGTGTGAGAACACGGCCGCGAGCCGCCGTTGACTTCTATGGGGAATGTCGCGGTTGGAGTTTTAAAGAAAAAGGACACTTAGAGGAGGACTTGGAGCAAACCCCTTTAGAACTAGGTTGTTCTAGAGTCTATACCCACGGGAGCACCGGAGTACTCGAGTTACCTCACCCAGGGAAGCCGGGTGCATAGGTGTCTTTCGGGGTCGGGTTTCATCGTCGTTTTCAATGGCGATCTGCTGCAAAGTGCTGCTGGCGACCAAGTCGAAAGTGTTCGGGTGGATCCAAAGGTGGATCGAAGATCTGAAGAACCTGAAAGCAGAGGGGACAGAGTCTGGGTCACTAGCCAGTGACCAGGAAGGCGATGAGCAGATGCCCACCGATGTCGGGTGCTTCAGGTAGGTTGATGGTCATCTTGACTCTTCAGCCACGAGGTCCAGGAGGCGTCAACGACAACCAAGAGCTGGATTCGAGCTGTCTTATGACGTTTGTCGATTGCTGCGGTGTCGGTGACTGGATTGGACCCAACAAGCCTTGGCAACGGAAATAGAAGAAGGATGGTGGTACAGACCAGCAAGGTCTGAGGGACTCACCCAGTGAGGGTAAATCAGGGCACGTCTGGAGCAACCAGGAAAGCCCAAGCAGAAGAAGAGTTGCCTTCAGGAGGGCCCACTAGCCAATGGACTAGCGACCGCGAAGGAGCCTTGAGTGGACACACTTGGAGCTGGCTTGCAGGATACTCGTGGAGTGGAGGCCAGTGATCTTTGGTGCAGTCGGTGCTGGAGGCAGGGGCTACTTGGAGCCCAAAGCACAACTTCGTGGGAGACCAGGAGGAGGATGCACTTGCAAATGTGCTCCATGTCCAGGGGTCACGGTTCCACGTTACCCACGATAGCTACGGGCCTCAGCTTTGCCTGAGACTCAGGGCAGCCTCGGGGAAGTCTGAAAATCTACCTCTGGTGATGCAAAGACTTTGGCGTCTGGCGGGATCTTCAGCGATGCAGGCCGGACAATTGCTTCTTAGGTGCCTGCCAAGCAGGGGAGTCACTCCTTGACCCCAAGGGAGATTCTTCAGTCCTCTAATCTTCAGGTAGAGCTTCGAAGGTCCAGGATTCAGTGTCAGAGTTTCGTCCAGGGTAATCTAAAGTCCTAAGGACTGGGGTCCCATACTTATACAAAGTTAGGGGGTTGGACATACTCTGGGGACCCACCTATGGGAGGGTCAGGGAAGAGGGGTGGTTACACCCCTTCCCTTTGTCCAGTTTCGCACCAGAGCAGGGGCAGGTAGCCCCTGCAACCGGTTTGAACTGGCATATGCACAGGGACACCAAATGTGCCCCCAGTGCAGGATTTGAAAGCATTGTCCAGGCCTCCCCTGCCGGAGTTTCAGTCAGCAGCAGGAGGCCAGACCCGTGTCTGTGGCAGCGGCATCCATTTTGTGATGCCAGGGCTCTGGAAAGAAGTTACCGGGTAGCCCGGTGTGTACATGTCTCTCCCTCTAGAAGGGTGGAATGCTACCCCCGCCGCCAGAATTGGCGGGGGGGGTAGTATTCCAAGATGTTTGACACCAAACACGACATGTTTCTGTGCAGCCATCCCAAAGTTAGCATTTACCGCGAGGATATAATGTACTTAAGAGTATATGGTCAGGCTGCACCACAAACAGCATCAGAGGATTGACTCCGAACGCTGCAGAGGGGCCCTGCTCATGCAGGGGCACCCTCTCACATAAAAACCACGCACTCTGCCTTCAGGATTGTAAAGGCCTGCCATAGGAGTGACTTATAGGTTTATATGTGTGTGCAATTGTAGTGATATAGGTAGTCTATATCACAGTAAGGGGTGCATGCACCACCTTACCCAGGCTGCAGTAGCAGACCTGTGGTGTCATTTTGGATGGCCTTCCAGGGGTGGCACAAGACATGCTGCAGCCCCTGGTAGGCCTCTGAGGTACCTATGCCCTGGGTACATAGTATACCATATACTAGGGACTTATAAGGGCACTCCAGATTCCAATCAGAGATGTGCCTAAGGCACATGGAAACCATTTTAGAGAGGAAGCAGCTAGGCTGGGGTTCTGATTAGCAGGGCCCCAGCCAGACTAAAGTCGAAAAACAGTGAAGCATCAGCAAAAAGTGGGGGTACCCATGTGAAGCAGATCCTACTCTCCTACAGCCACCACTCCACACCCTGCCCCTGGTTCACCCACACACCGATACCGCATCCCCAAAATGATTAGCCCCTCCCCCCTACCACATGCACTTCCACCCCCACCTCACACGCTCAGCCTGTTCCTGCCACTGGTGTGGAGTCCGTGTCTCCCCCCTTTGTCCTGCCCACCTCACCTGGACCCCATGACACTACTTTGGAGGTTGGCACTGCAGGGGAGAGCTCATCCACCCCGTCTGACTTTGGCACTGCAGTGGAGACCACGTCCACACCATCTGACCTGCCCACTGCTGTGGTGCCGGCAACCACCCCATCTGACTTCATCCCTGCAGCTGTGACGGTGCCCACTGTGTCAGACACCTCCACTGCAGTTGCCAGTGACACTCCAGCACCCACCACCCCTCCCCTGCCCCATTCTGCTGTCCCCTAATCCTGTCCCTGCGGTGCCTGGCCTGCCCCATGTATGCCCCTCCAAGGGGAGATGTCCCCTGGTCGTAGCAGTGCAGGCAAGCAATGGGTGAAAACTTGTCACATGTCACCATGGTTGAACTGAGAAATGGACTGGCCATTGGCCTTTTGACATTGTGGACGAGAATTACCAGTTTTGAGGAGTTTCATTTTTTAATAAAGCAAATTGTGGTTATCCATTGTTGTTGCATCTAATGTACATGATGTTGATGATGAGTATCATGGACTTGATGTTGTACTTGTGTTTTGAAGGTACAACAGGATGATTTGTTGATGTGATGGACTCCATGTGGTCCATGGGATATGTGTACTTTTCTGCTATGTGTCCATGACATCCTTTGCTGCAATTACAGGGTGTAATGATTGCACAATGTTGTAACCAGGATTATCTCTTTGGGTTTGCTACTTCACATCTTTGGCATACACTGTTGCACATGTGTTGTACTTACATTTGGGCACATGGTGAGATTCCCTGACTGGGCCCACCTACACTGGACAGGCAGGTTTGTGCATCCATGGTACACAAGTCATCTGTGTCATCAGTGCAACTATCTCTACATGTGTATTGCGTATGTGCAGATGACTGGAGGGACGCTCCCGTACACATGTTGCTGTGACCAGAGCTTTCATTGTGTTGTAATTGTTGGCTCACTGTGCAGGTGGTGTGCTGGCATGACAGGACCCTGCACAAACAACGTTTTTCACAGCTGACATTCCCCAGTAGTGGAGACCCCTCATGGCATTGTGTCATTCCGTGGCATTGCCTGTGCACATGGTGTGTGTTGTGTGAGCATGTCTGTGTGTGTTGCCTTCCCTTTTTTCGACTCAGCCTGTGTTCCATGCAGTTGTTCCTGTTATGTGCACTTGCTGAGTTGTCCTGTGTTCATCAGACTTTTTTCCCTGGGTTTACTGGGGTGTCGGTGCATGGCAGACTACTGGTCATTAGGTTGTCATCCATGGCTGTTTTAGTTGTAATTTCAGGGGATGTCGTCAAACGCACATGGGACACATTCAGGATTCCCATTGGCACTTATGTGTTTCAAACATCATGTTGTTTTCCCTATGTGGTATCTGTCAGTGTGAGGCTCACTCGTATGTGTGTGTGACTACTCCCACTCATCAGGGTAATTGCTGCAATGTTGGAAGGTGTCAACATGTGTTCTTTGTGGGTCTCCTTTGGTTCCTCATTGGTGTAGGTGTGGGGCAGGGTTCCCAATGAATCGTGTTGTCTTCACATTATGCCCATGTTCCGCATACTGTGCAGTGTGGCAGACATTCACAGGTGTTGTTGACAGGCCTTGTGTGTTGATTTTTGTGTACCTTAGATCCCCCCACCACCCCTGCGATTGTAATGGGTGCTTGAGCTATGTCAACAGTCCCTGTGTGCCTAGCTGATGCACATTGTTGCAGATCAGGGTGTGTGGTGTTGAGGGTGGCCACATGTTAGTTGTTTCATGTCTAGGCCCCTACCTACATTTTGCACATTGGTTGCAGGACATGGCCAGTGATTTGTGTTTATGGAGGTGTGATGTGAGTTTGTTGTTCTGGACACATGACCCAGTATGCACAGCTGACTGTGCTCCACAATATGGGCAAAACAGACCTTTGTCATCTCAGTGTGATTGGCGTACAGGCTACTGTCCCCACAAATTAGGGTACTAGAGGGTAGTGCTGTTGTGGGTCTGTCTCTTGCTGTGTTGGTTGCTGTTCCACCCAGCTTGTGTCACATGAATACGTTGCTATACCACTCATCTGACGATGTGTGCTTGACCACAAAGGGGTGCCCAGTTCATTAGTTACTTTTTGTATGGCACTGTGGACACATCGGTGTGATTGGAGTTCATTCCACCGTCATGTGTTGTGTACTAGCCGGGGGACACTGAGACACACACACGTGTTGTGTATGATATGCAGTGTGTGTCTGCCTGTCTGTGTTTGTGCATCTGCACCTCTGCATTGGTATTGCTTTTGTGTTCCATTGTGTGGATGTAGTTTGGAGGTTTTTCCCTAATGTCCATGCATCTTGTAGCTCATCATCCTGCACATTGCTCATGTTTGGTATGTCGCATTGCTGCCGTGGTATGGGACTTTGTCACCTAACATCGACAGACTCCACAGGATTCCTCAGTTTGTGTGTCTGTTCGTAGAGATATGTGTGTATGCATCATGATGCTCACTTTTCACATAGTCTAATTGGACACTGTGGGCCTTGTCAGGGCTCATGGCCAATGCTTTTCTGCACATGGCAGAGGGAGTTCTTGTGATACACAGCAATCTGTGCCTCTCAAATCTATGTTTGTATGTGACACAACCACCACATTGCCACTACATTGGTTGTGGATTTGGGACCAGTGAGCACAAATGCTGGTCTGGTGATGCTGCAATTATTTTGTCCACACTCACCTTCTGGTCACTGTAGTGATGTGGGCTTTGGAACCCATTACCACAATGTTCCTGAGATGCTGGAGATTTGAACCCCCACAGTCATCTTTTGGGCACACGTGATGGGAGTCACATTGTATGTTCACTATCAGAATCAGTGTTGTGGGCATTTGGCACACACATACATAGAATCTTGCAAAGATGGTAGGGGTGGGGGTTTGCTTAGTGACCCTATGCGTGTGAATGCTGGTGGTGCAGGGCATCCAGCCCCCTGTGAGTGGGGGGTACTGGTATTGATGGGCATCCAGCCCCTTATGAGTGGGGATGGTAGTGCTGCAGGGCATCCAGCCCCCTATGAGTGAGGATGGTAGTGGTGCAGGGCATCCAGCCCCCTATTAGTGGGGATGGTAGTGGTGCAGGGCATCCAGCCCCCTATGAGTGGGGATGGTAGTGGTGCAGGGCATCCAGCCCCCTATGAGTGGGGATGGTAGTGGTGCAGGGCATCCAGCCCCCTATGAGTGGGGGTGGTAGTGGTGCAGGGCATCCAGCCCCCTATGAGTGGGGATGGTAGTGGTGCAGGGCATCCAGCCCCCTATGAGTGGGGGGTACTGGTATTGATGGGCATCCAGCCCCCTATGAGTGGGGATGGTAGTGGTGCAGGGCATCCAGCCCCTATGAGTGGGGGGTACTGGTATTGATGGGCATCCAGCCTCCTATGAGTGGGGATGGTAGTGGTGCAGGGCAGCCAGCCCCCTATGAGTGGGGGTGGTAGTGGTGCAGGGCATCCAGCCCCCTATGAGTGGGGATGGTAGTGGTGCAGGGCATCCAGCCCCCTATGAGTGGGGATGGTAGTGGTGCAGGGCAGCCAGCCCCCTATGAGTGGGGGGTACTGGTATTGATGGGCATCCAGCCCCCTATGAGTGGGAATGGTAGTGGTGCAGGGCATCCAGACCCCTATGAGTGGGGATGGTAGTGGTGCTGGGCACCCCCCCTAGGTGTGGGCACTGCTGGTGGTGTGGACCATGCTACCCCTGGGGTTTTGCTTTTGCTGGTGGACGGCATGTCCCCCCCTATGTGTATGTAGCATTTTGTGTGTTTGTGACGTTTGTTTGTGTGGGTGTCTGACTTACCGTCTGCGACATACGCATCTGTTCATGATCCGGTCATAGATATACAGTACTGGGATGACCTCCGCGATGGGATTCATCATTGGTTCGTCTCGTACTTGCTGATTGTTGCTCCGTCTCGTACACGTTGTGAGTTGGTCCGTTTTGTAGCAGTGGATCGTGTTGTGGCGCGAATCGGACCTGCTATTCATCTCTCCCGGATGCTGTGACTTGCTGCTAGTGGCGACCCATTCGGCGCGTAGGATTTGCGCATCGTACTTGTCCGGCCGGAAACTATTGTGGAAACTGCTTCCGGGCGACTCGGATGGGTGTTTGGATAAGCGGCTCGTACGGGAAATGTTGCTGGAATCGGAGCCTACGTGTCGTTCGGAGTTGTGGCACTTTTGCGCATCGTACTTCATCGCCCGGACGGACCGGCTCCCAGTACGAGTCGGTCGCAAGGTAAGGCTACGGACAGCTCTCGGAGGGCTGTCCGTGCGAGATCGAAATCGGCCCCTTAGTATTAAATCAGGGAAGTTGGTGGATAGTAAATAAATATAATTTACTATTCCCACTCCAGTTAGTATTAAATCAAGGAAGGTGCTGGATAGTAAATCAATACAATTAACTATTCCCACTCCACAAAGGGGCCGATTCCGATCTCGGCCGGTAGGGCTCCGAATCGGAGTCGGCATTGCCGGATCCGATTCGGAGCCCTGTTTCCCGACCGAGTCGGACTGGCGAGCGAGTACGATGCGAGCTTATGCGAAATCGCCGACCGACTCGTTCGCGGGACCCAACCGCTCCGACCGACTCGCATGGACACGACTCGCACCACGCAATGGAGACGTTCCCTGGCCGGGTAAGTACGATGCGCGCATCGAGCAGTCCGACCGACTCGCGCCGTCCGGCTCGAAAGAGCAGTCGGAGCCGGACTTTGGGGGTCCGTGTCGGACACCCCTGTACGCGTAGCCGCGCAAGTCGCACACAGGGGGGACCCATGGGTCCCCCCTACCTGTGCATGTACGGCGCGACCCGCTTCGACGCGTACCCGCTGTAGGGGGCGCCCTTGTTCGCCTCGCACCCATTGAGTCAATGGGAGCCCGCGTACGCGTTGGACGACCGGCTCCCATTGACTTCAATGGGAGTCCGACCGAATCGAGTCCGATAGCATACGAACGCATCGTACTCGTTCGGTCGGACTGCTAGGGTCCGATTCGGTCGGAAATCTCTCCGGGTCCGGCTCGGTCGGAGAGATTTCCGGCCTGAAACGGAATCGGCCCCTCAGTATTAAATCAGGGAAGGTGCTGGATAGTAAATAAATATAATTAAATATTCCCACTCCAATTAATATTAAATAAGGGAAGGTGCTGGATATTAAATCAATATAATTTACTATTCCCACTCCAGTTAGTATTAAATAAGGGAAGGTGCTGGATAGTAAATAATATTAATTAACTATTCCCACTCCAGTTAGTATTAAATCAGGGAAGGTGCTGGATATTAAATAAATATAATTTACTATTCCCACTCCAGTTAGTATTAAATCAGGGAAGGTGCTGGATATTAAATCAATATAATTTACTATTCCCACTCCAGTTAGCATTAAATCAGGGAAGGTGCTGGATAGTAAATAATAATAATTTACTATTCCCACTCCAGTTAGTATTAAATCAGGGAAGGTGCTGCATAGTAAATAAATATAATTTACTATTCCCACTCCAGTTAGTATTAAATCAGGGAAGGTGCTGGATAGTAAATAAATATAATTTACTATTCCCACTCCAGTTAGTATTAAATCAGGGAAGGTGCTGGATATTAAATAAATATAATTTACTATTCCCACTCCAGTTAGTATTAAATCAGGGAAGGTGCTGGATAGTAAATAAATATAATTTACTATTCCCACTCCAGTTAATATTAAATAAGGGAAGGTGCTGGATAGTAAATCAATATAATTTACTATTCCCACTCAAGTTAGTATAAAATCACAGAATGTGCTGGATAGTAAATAAATATAATTTACTATTCCCACTCCAGTTAGTATTAAATCAGGGAAGGTGCTGGATAGTAAATAAATATAATTTACTATTCCCACTCCAGTTAGTATTAAATCAGGGAATGTGCTGGATATTAAATAAATATAATTTACTATTCCCACTCCAGTTAGTATTAAATCAGGGAAGGTGCTGCATAGTAAATAAATATAATTTACTAATCCCACTCCAGTTAATATTAAATAAGGGAAGTTGCTGGATAGTAAATCAATATAATTTACTATTCCCACTCCAGTTAGTATTAAATCAGGGAAGGTGCTGGATAGTAAATAAATATAATTTACTATTCCCACTCCAGTTAGTATTAAATCAGGGAAGGTGCTGGATATTAAATAAATATAATTTACTATTCCCACTCCAGTTAGTATTAAATCAGGAAGGGGCTGGATAGTAAATAAATATAATTTACTATTCCCACTCCAGTTACTATTAAATCAGGTAAGGTGCTGGATAGTAAATAATAATTAATTACTATTCCCACTCCAGTTAGTATTAAATCAGGGAAGGTGCTGGATATTAAATAAATATAAATTACTATTACCACTCCAATTATTATTAAATAAGGGAAGGTGCTGGCTATTAAATCAATATAATTTACTATTACCACTCCAGTTAGAATTAAATCAGGGAAGGTGCTAAATAGTAAATAAATATATTTCACTATTCCCACTACAATTAGTATTAAATAAAACAAAATATTGGTCAGTAAATGAATATAAATAATTATTCCCACTCCAGTTAATATTAAATCAGTGAAGGTGTTGGTTAGTAAATAAATATAATTTACTATTCCCACTCCACTTTAACTTAACTTATATTAAAATTTTGAGAGTAAACAAATATATTATGAAATTCACACTATAGTTAAAATTAAAAAATTAAACACTATTTATAAAATTTACATTTCATCTACAAATTTTATCACAATAAATATATCTTAAATAATAATGCTACATACTAAACATTTATTAATTTTTGTTCAAAATACAAACAAAATAAATTAAAAAAAGAGTTAAAACACTCTTTATTATAATATTCCCACATATTATAGTTATAAATATATTAATTTAATATTTATAAATTATAATACAATTAATTCATTAAAAATTTATACATATGTCATTATTAATTTAATACTATTTTAATTCCTTATTAAATATTACATTTTTAAATAATTTTTTACATTAAATACTACTACACAAAATTTATAAATATATAATAATAATATATTTATCAAATATTAATTTATATTAATTTTTTATTACATATATTATCATATTACTCACAAATTTATTATAAATAATGTATTATATGTACTCCATTACATTATATTTAAATACCATACCTTATTATATCTATAATTCTCTGTAGTATAATATATTTATAAATTATAAATAATAATTTTAAATTATTAATATTTGCTCAATACATATATATTGAATATATTTTTTGGGGTATTACATTTTAAAATTTGTAAATTATAAATTATGAGATCTAAATATATTTTATAATTTTTATATTTAATTTTTTATATAACACACACTATACATTTCTGCCAAAAATTAACTATCATAATTATACTATTAATATTAATGATATATTTTTTTTTTGTAACATTCCTAATGTTTTAAATTTAATTAATTAATTATAAATACAACAAGACCTATCAGTACAAATAAGATATTTTTTAAACAAATTAGATTACATGTAAAAATAAATTTTATATTAATATTTTAAAATAAATTAAATATTTATTTTAAAAATATTTCAAAATTTTAACCTCAAAATGTAATATTCATTCATAAATAATTATTTACTCTCAACAAAATTTATTTTTAATTTCAATTTTATAAATCTATATTTTTTAAAACACTCCCCACCCTTATCCCCTAATAACCCTACATCCCGCTCCTAAAACAACACTTTATTATTTACTATATATTTTTCTATATATTTATATTTCATTTTCTATATTTTTAAAACACTCCCCACCCTTATCCCCTAATAACCCAACATCCCGCTCCTAAAATTTATATTACAAATATTTTTTTTATAACTGTTAACTAATATTATTTACTACTTTTTTACATTTCTTATTATTAAATTAATATAATTTCGATATTTTAACATTTCGATATTTTTAAGACTCTATGGGGCCCATTACGATACCCGGCGTAAAAAAATCCGCCAGGCATGGAAGCGGCAAAAATCCGCCCGCACACACCGCCTGAACACCGACCACGCCATTATGAGTACACAAACCGAAAACCGCCATCGGCGGAAAAATCACACAAAATACCGCCCGCCATCGTCCGAGTCGGAGTCAAACCGCCCGCCACGGACGGAAACACGCACGACAACACAAAACCGCCCGCCCACACGGCCGACACACCGCACGTGAAATTACGATCGCACCGCCATGAGCGCGGCAAAACTACAAATATACCGCCCGCCAGCGCAAACAACGCCGATGAGAATCGACACGGCAGAAGCCATGGCGCCCACGTACCTGCACAGAAACCATCCGCACACAAAACCAATAGCACACAACATGGCCAACAAGTCCACACAGCAAGGCACGCACAAATACACAAGCACAGTACACATCCCGAAAACACCCCCGGACAAACAAAAACTACAAAGGCCAGAACCCCAGACACAACACACCTGAAAACAACAGACCATGAGGACACACCCACATAGGTGAGTACAAAAGCAGCACTCCCACAGACCACAACCCCTTGCAACATTGCAAACCAGAGAGGAGAGGAGAGGACACAGTGACACAGCAAGGACAGCAGCACACCACAGAAACGCACACATCACAACCACCACCACCACCACCACCACCAAACACCTGCACCACAAACCCCCTGCACATTACACAACACACACCGCACCAGCACCACAAACACCATGGCACCACAAAGAATGCCCAAGTTCACGCCCATGGAGCTGACGGTCATGGTCGACGAGATCATCAAGGTGTACCCACAAATCTATGGGAACATGGTCCAGCACACACCACTAGCCACCAGAAACAGAGGGGTCGATTCCGATTCGGGCCGGAAAAAGCACCGACCGACTCGGATCCGGAAAAATACCGACCGACACGTACCAGTGGCGCCCGACACGCCAAGTACGATGCAAGCCGCGATAAATCCGACCGACACGTCAGGAAACCAAGCCGACCGACCGACCCGCTCGGAAAATAGCAATCCGGCCGGAAAACACGCGAATCCAACCGACCGACACGCACCCGGAACAAATCCGACCGAATCGTACCCGCCAACTCCAACCTGCAAAGTACGATGCAAGGCGCGAAAACACGACCGAGTCGGACGGAGGACAAGCCGCACGACCGACACGCATACAAAACCGAGCCGAAGCAACACAATACACCGCGACCGACGCGTACGCAGCATACAAAACTGCACAAACACAGCGTGAACGAAACGGAAAACACCGTACGAGACCAATGCAGGGTCCGACTCGGTCACAAGAACGTTTCCAACATACACAAACAGCACAAAGGAAAAATCAACCAAAAAAGGCCAAACAAGCAATTACCAAGCCAATAAATACTGGGGGTGGGGACAGAGAACAAAGACACACCAACAACTCCACCTATATAAAGGACACAAATCACTACCATGAGCCTTTGCAAATGCCATTCCACTGCCAGCACCCAAGAGAAAGCAACCACACACCCACAGCTCATCCCTCACACAAGCCACACACCAGCAGCACACCAACAAATACCTACCTCACATACACCCAGCACAACACACACCCACACACCCTCACCTGCACACCAACACACACAGCACCCACTATCACCACCCATCACCATGCCCCCCAAGAAGAATCCCAAGTTCCTAGATAGTGAATTGGAAGTCATGGTAGACGAGATCCTCAGGGTGGAGCCACAGCTGTTTGGCACTCTGGTCCAACAGACCCCCATGTCGCAGAAAACCAAGATGTGGGAGAGGATCATCAACAGGGTGAACGCCCAATCACCATGTCGGCGCACAAAGACCGACATCCAGAACAGGTGGTATGACGTGCGCAGGAGGGTCCGGGAGCTGCTCAAGAAAGACTACCACCTGAGCCAATACACCGGCAGTGGCCCTCCTGCCAAGCCAGTATACCTCAGGCCCTGGGAGGAGAAGGTGCGGGCCATCCTTCCGCCAGTGAGCGTATATGGACTAGAGGACATCCCAGAGCCTGGTGAGTACACAACAAATGTACACAATAAACTGCCACAAAACACACACATCACTGTCAAGGGGAGAGTCAAACCATGCACTCATAGCAATTACACAGCAACTAGAACAGAATCATCCCAAAATGTGTATGTCAGTCAGATAAACACAACACATGCCATCAAAAAAGTCACATCCAACTGTGCCAACACATGTACAAACACAACCACAACTACAGCTAGGCAGTGGCACAAATAGAACTAACACACACATCCACACATGTAGCCACCACAACAACACCAACACACAGTGAAGACCACTCAAAGGAAGGAATTCTGTGTATGCTGGCCAAGTCAGTGTAGCCAATAGCATCATGGGAGTCGCACTCACACATATTGCCCCCCCCCACAACTGTCCCATCAACACCACTCCTGAACCATGCTCACATCACAGGGAGTGGAGAAGGACTCACAAGATGGCTGACACTGGCTACTGCTGTGGGGAGCACAAGGCTCTGCTGCCAACTGTGCACCAACAAACAGCAGGACACCACTGACTGACATCCTGAGAGACAACTTACACTCCCTGCAATGCAAGCACGTTCCATGGTGGGATATCTGGCTGGCTGGCTGGGTGGGAAGGGGGACTTGCAGCACTGACCATAGTCACCAGCACCTCCCCTCACACCCCCCCCAACACAAACTCCACAGTACCCACCTGGTAGAATGCAATGCCCTCCATCCTAACACAAGATCCCACAAAGCACCACCACCCTGGGTTATGTTGTGTGAAGCACAGGGACACTCTTGGGACTCTTAGCCAAACAACTGCCAGGACAACACTCCCAGCCATCCTGTCAGCACAGCCAGCCCACCCCACAGGGAAGCAGAGTCAAAAGGAAGGAAGCATGGGCATGCTGGGAAGGGGGTGGAGGCAATAGCATGATGGGAGTCGTAGTCACAGACATTGCTCAGCCTCACAACTGTCCCATCAACACCACTCCTGAACCATGCTCACATCACAGGGAGTGGAGAAGGACTCACAAGATGGCTGACACTGGCTACTGCTGTGGGGAGCACAAGGCCCTGCTGCCAACTGTGCACCAACAAACAGCAGGACACCACTGACTGACATCCTGAGAGACAACTTACACTCCCTGCAATGCAAGCACGTTCCATGGTGGGATATCCGGCTGGCTGGGTGGGAAGGGGGACTTGCAGCACTGACCATAGTCACCAGCACCTCCCCTCACCCCCCCCAACACAAACTCCACAGTACCCACCTGGTAGAATGCAATGCCCTCCATCCTAACACAAGATCCCACAAAGCACCACCACCCTGGGTTATGTTGTGTGAAGCACAGGGACACTCTTGGGACTCTTAGCCAAACAACTGCCAGGACAACACTCCCAGCCATCCTGTCAGCACAGCCAGCCCACC
Organism: Calotriton arnoldi; assembly: GCA_963921515.1. Classification (NCBI taxonomy): domain Eukaryota; kingdom Metazoa; phylum Chordata; class Amphibia; order Caudata; family Salamandridae; genus Calotriton; species Calotriton arnoldi. The sequence goes on along the minus strand of CAWUFW010029237.1, from coordinate 5,198 downwards.
CCACAGGGAAGCAGAGTCAAAAGGAAGGAAGCATGGGCATGCTGGGAAGGGGGTGGAGGCAATAGCATGATGGGAGTCGTAGTCACAGCTCTACATCCCCCACCACATGGCCCAGCAAGCTCACACTCACGCATGCACATCCCACAGAGAGTAGAAAGGCCCATCAAAGATGTCTGACACTGTTGCTGTGTCGTGGGGAGCACAAGGGCATGCTGGGAACTGCACATCAACCAACAGCAGGACACCACTGACTGACATCCTGAGAGACAACTTCCACTCCCTGCAATGCAAGCACGTTCCATGGTGGGATATCCGGCTGGCTGGGTGGGAAGGGGGACTTGCAGCACTGACCATAGTCACCAGCACCTCCCCTCACACCCCCCCCCAACACAAACTCCACAGTACCCACCTGGTAGAATGCAATGCCCTCCATCCTAACACAAGATCCCACAAAGCACCACCACCCTGGGTTATGTTGTGTGAAGCACAGGGACACTCTTGGGACTCTTAGCCAAACAACTGCCAGGACAACACTCCCAGCCATCCTGTCAGCACAGCCAGCCCACCCCACAGGGAAGCAGAGTCAAAAGGAAGGAAGCATGGGCATGCTGGGAAGGGGGTGGAGGCAATAGCATGATGGGAGTCGTAGTCACAGACATTGCTCAGCCTCACAACTGGCCCATCAACACCACCCTGAACCATGCTCACATCACAGGGAGTGGAGAAGGACTCACAAGATGGCTGACACTGGCTACTGCTGTGGGGAGCACAAGGCCCTGCTGCCAACTGTGCACCAACAAACAGCAGGACACCACTGACTGACATCCTGAGAGACAACTTACACTCCCTGCAATGCAAGCACGTTCCATGGTGGGATATCCGGCTGGCTGGGTGGGAAGGGGGACTTGCAGCACTGACCATAGTCACCAGCACCTCCCCTCACACCCCCCCAACACAAACTCCACAGTACCCACCTGGTAGAATGCAATGCCCTCCATCCTAACACAAGATCCCACAAAGCACCACCACCCTGGGTTATGTTGTGTGAAGCACAGGGACACTCTTGGGACTCTTAGCCAAACAACTGCCAGGACAACACTCCCAGCCATCCTGTCAGCACAGCCAGCCCACCCCACAGGGAAGCAGAGTCAAAAGGAAGGAAGCATGGGCATGCTGGGAAGGGGGTGGAGGCAATAGCATGATGGGAGTCGTAGTCACAGACATTGCTCAGCCTCACAACTGGCCCATCAACACCACCCTGAACCATGCTCACATCACAGGGAGTGGAGAAGGACTCACAAGATGGCTGACACTGGCTACTGCTGCGGGGAGCACAAGGCCCTGCTGCCAACTGTGCACCAACAAACAGCAGGACACCTCTGACTGACATCCTGAGAGACAACTTACACTCCCTGCAATGCAAGCACGTTCCATGGTGGGATAACTGACTGGGTGGGTGGGTGGGTGGGAAGGAGGTCTGGCTGTCAACCAAACACAATCAATGCAGACCATGTTCACACCCCAGAGAATACATAGAAATGCCCAAATAATGCAGGACAATGTGCCACACCAATATCAACCCCTGACTGTGACGACTTAGGACAATACAATGTACAGGCCCGCACCCCGAGGCACAGTCACAACTGTCAGGTGTGTCAACCACTGATGCCTGCAGAAACATGACATACATTGTTTGTGTCTCCCAAAAACAGGTGATGATAGGGACACAGCAGCAGACGCTGAGGAGTCCCAGTCCCAGGCTCAAGAGGATGCCGAGCTCACTGGCGTCGTACAGCCTCTGTCCTCCTCGGACGATGAAGAACAACCTGGCACATCCGGTGCAAGTCAACATGCTGCACCAGCAGGACCACCAGCTGCAGCACCAGCAGGTCCACCAGCTGCACCCCTGCACCCACCCCTCCAACGACTGTCACCACGAATACCATCCCTGCCGACATGGACAGAATAAGGAACAACACCAGCGCAGTGACCCTGGACCAACCTGGGGCCATGGACACCACCACCACCACCAACCCCCAAGGTGGACCAGGGTTATCTGTGCGTGCAACTGCACACACTGCACATGTCAGCAGGGGTGGTGGGAGGGGTGGGAGACAGAGGTCGCTGCTTGCAGACGTTGCTGGTGTGCATGAAGACCCACAACTGGTACGCATAGCTGATGCGTACCAGTCCAGCACCGGAGAGCTCAGCCAGGTAGTGGGGCTCCTCAGAGACATCAAACAGCAGCAGGCTGCCCATCATGCCCGCTTGGACTCCCACATGTCCCATGTGGAGTCACACATGTCACGTGTGGACTCCCACATGTCACGTGTGGACTCCCACATGACCCGCGTGGAGTCCAAGTGGGATGTACTACATGAGATGACGGCGGTGCACAGGGACATTTTACAATGCCTCCGCCAGATGAACAGCAACCAGTCCACACCTCCCTGTGTGCCAACAACATCTGGTACCGAACAAACTGCAACTGCCACAGGGAGGGAGGAGGACTCTGGCGGAGAGTCCCCTGCACCGCAGCAGCCTGCACTTGAGGGCCCCCCCAAGAAGAGGGGTCGTCCGAGGAGGGGAAAGTGAGAGGCTGATGGCCAAGCGCAACTCCCAGGAAGCCTGAACCTGTTCTGGATTTTCGCCTTTGTGCACAGACTGTTCACCCTGTTGATGGCAACACTACTCCCACACATTGCATGGGGAGTACAAGTTGGAACAATGTGTCAGACAACTGTGGCCCCGATACTGGGGATCCTGTCTACCTGGACTTTCTATTCATCTAGGAACTTGGGATTGCAAGATTCATGTACAGCACAATCCATCCTATGCACTATTATCACAGATGTATCACAATAAACACAATAATACACCATACTTGCCTCTGTCGTGATTCCAACGTGGGTACTGTTATGGGGATGATGAACAACAAAATTACACTGTGTATGCGAACTGCAACAGCAAGGACAACACAGGCATGTGAGTACAGGCAACGTGACACATATGAGGGAGACACACCACCAGGGCTACACAACACATACACACCTAGGCCATCTGACTCATTGCCTACACTGATGTTGCCAGGGAAGACGGTGCAATGCACAGACACCACACCCATTCCCAGTTGTAGTCAAGTAGCCCACAGGTGCAGTAAGCAAATGGCAGTCAAATGTGTGACCACAGACAACGCACATCACTAAGTGAAGCACAGGTTTATTACACAGTAGCAACATGCCGTAACCACTACAGATGCAAGGTAACCCCACCTGGTAGCGGGCACACAGTCAACAACTGTAGACAGAAGGAAGTCCATGGGTGTGGCGCACATCACCTGTAGGGACACAACAGCTACCAGCCTGGATGTGCAATCACGTTGTCGGTGGACACAGTTGACCAAACGAATCTGAAAGTACCCTGTGAAGGACAGAAATGACACACAGTCAAAAGCAATGGAGTACAGGACAGAACAGCAAAACTCATGCACAATACATGTTACAAGATACCCACCCAGAACCAAGTTAGCATGTCAACACTGTTGGGGAGTACAGCCCACCTGTCACCACACATCGCAACACACATCCAGTCAAGTAGCCCATGGACACACTCCAACAGCACCAGAGCACCACCCACACATCATGCCAACTCACATCATTGACATGACACCTCAGGATACTCACATTCAGCTAAAGAAGTTGGTGATGAGCTGTGTGCGGACATCACCATCACCATCATCATCATCATCGTCACTGGCATCGTGGTCCAGGCCAGGATCCTCCACAGGTGGCGGATGTTGGTCATCGTCATCCTGGATGAGAGGCAACTCCTTCCGCACTGCCAGGTTGTGGAGCATGCAGCAGACGATGATAATCTTGCACACTTTCGCAGGGGCATATGGGAGGGACCCTCCGGTCTTGTCCAGGCAGCGGAAGCGGCTCTTCAGGAGACCAAAGGTCCGCTCAATCACTCTCCTGGTCCGACCATGTGCCTCATTGTAGCGCATCTGGGCAGGTGTCACAGGGTTCCTGAGGGGTGTCAGCAACCACGGCATGTTGGGGTATCCCGAGTCACCTACGGACAGACAAGTGCACATCAGCTGACTTGGAAAAGTGGGCGGAATACTACAGATCAGATCACACACAATGGCACAAAGTCAGTACACACCGACAAGCCAGGCACGCTGGTTCTGCATCTGTGCCATCAACCTGGGGATGCGACTACTCCTCATCACAAAGGCATCGTGTGCTGAACCAGGGAAACGGGCACACACGTGTGTGATGGTCATGTCTGCAAGACACACCACCAGTGCATTGACCGAGTGGTAGTGCTTGCGGTTCCTGTAGGCCTGCTCCTGGGCCTGTGGTGGTACCAAAGCCACATGTGTCCCATCAATGGAGCCAATGACATGCGGCATCCTCCCCAGGGCATAAAAGTCACTCTTCACGTCAGTGAGTCGTCGCAGTCTAGGGAAATAGATGTACCGGTTCAGGAAGAGCAACATTGCCGCCAAGAAATCGCGGAGCACACGGCTGAACATGGTCTGTGACATCCCACCAGCAGACGCCACAGTATGTTGGAAGGTACCGGTGGCAAAGAAGTGTAGGGCTGCCATCACCTTCACCTTGGGGGTCAGCGCTGTAGGATACGGCCGGCCAGGCTGCAAATGTGGGGACAACTGCACTGCCAAATCCTCAATCAGCTGCCTGGTGAAGCGGCACCGCCGGATGCTGTCCCGTTCCACCATCGTTGCCAGGTCTGGGAATGGCCGATGGACAGCAGGAGCCCTGCAGTGCAGAGGAGAAGTAAGCAAGATCGTCAGTCACCCCACATATGCGGCATTGAACACACTCAAGATCCCAACATACATCATCATGAGGCACAACTACATGAAGTGTGCAGTACCGGAACGACATGTATGGTACATACATGGCCAACATCTGTCAACACGGTCCTACAGGTGGCATCAATTTGTCCCAGGTTGGCCCATTGGATATCATGATGCTGTGTCACAGTCACCCCCCAGTGACATGTGAGGACAGATGTGCCCCAGGCACCACAGCTCAACGACAGGCACATTCCCAGGGACCCTGTAATGCCACATGGACACTGGCATCACCTGGAGTATCATGTGTACACCACAACAAAACAAACATGACCCCCACAGGTAGTGGCCACACTTGCCATGGCAGGAGAGC
>CAWUFW010029236.1:0-19519 GCA_963921515.1 Calotriton arnoldi | reverse complement strand
GGGCCGATTCCGTACAGCACACCGAGCGAGCAAGTGCGATGCGCATCAACAGCAAAAAAATCCGGCCGAGCCGTACTCACCCAAACCAGAGTCCTGTTCTCCGACCGCGGCGAATCCGGAAACGCCGTAGTCGAGTCGCACGGGAGGAAAATGCAGCCCCGCCCGGCCGGACAAGCGCGATGCGCTTCCGATGCGAAGCGCCCGAACCCGTCGCTACGCGCGGCACGTCAAAGCATCCGGGAGAGGCGCACATAAGCTCCGATTCGCGCCACAGCACGATCCACGGCTACGAGGCGAACACGCCAGCGACGGGCGACGACCGCGGGAAGCGGCGAGGACGAGCGGCGGCGAGGACGACGCGAAACAACGAGAAGGACGAACGACACGAACCAACCATGAATCCCTTCGTCCCGATCATACCAATATTCTACATCTACTACCGGAACAGGCACGGGCGCGTACGGCGCAGAAGGTAAGCCAGACACCAACCACAAAACACATGCAACACGTACACGACACATCACACACACACACAGGGATGCAGAATATACTTACACCAGCAACAGCAGCACCATAGGGGCGGGATGCCCATCACCAATGCCACATATGCACACAGGGGCCTGAATGCGCACCACCACCCCCACCCAGGAGTGGCATGATGCCTCCCACCACTACCACCCTCACCGGGGGGCATGGATGCCTACCACCACTACCACCCTCACCCAGGGGGGCAGGATGCCTACCACTACTACCACCCTCACCCAGGGGGCAGGATGCCTACCACTACTACCACCCTCACCCAGGGGGCAGGATGCCTACCACTACTACCACCCTCACCCAGGGGGCAGGATGCCCACCACTACTACCACCCTCTACCCAGGGGGCAGGATGCCTACCACTACTACCACCTACCCAGGGGGGCAGGATGCCTACCACTACTACCACCCTCACCCAGGGGGGCAGGATGCCTACCACTACTACCACCCTCACCCAGGGGGGCAGGATGCCTACCACTACTACCACCCTCACCCAGGGGGGGCAGGATGCCTACCACTACTACCACCCTTAGCACAGGGGGGCAGGATGCCTACCACTACTACCACCCTCACCCAGGGGGGCAGGATGCCTACACCACTACCCCTACCACCCTCACCCAGGGGGGCAGGATGCCCACCACTACTACCACCCTCACCCAGGGGGGGCAGGATGCCTACCACTACTACCACCCTCACCCAGGGGGCAGGATGCCACCCACTACTACCACCCTCACCCAGGGGGCAGGATGCCTACCACTACTACCACCCTCACCCAGGGGGCAGGATGCCCACCACCACTACCACCCTTAGCCAGGGGGCAGGATGCCTACCACTAGCCACCACCCTCACCCAGGGGGGCTGGATGCCACCACCACCCTTAGCCAGGGGGCAGGATGCCTACCACTACTACCACCCCCACTCATAGGATGGACAATGCATGACACAACCAGCACACCACAACCTAGGGAATGCAAGAAGAAGACATCCCCCAACACCATGACAAGCGTGTGTAGACTGTGTCAAATGCCTACAACACCGAACATGACTTTGAACATACAATGTGACCCCCTAGCACATGTGCCACACATATATGTGTGTGGCACCCACAATGCAAGCAGGCCATGACCATTGTGGCAATGGGGTCCAAACCCCCATCATCACAGTGACCAAAATGTAAGTGTGGGGTCCATAGCTGAAGCACATTTTGAACATTGTGGCAATGGGGTCCAAACCCCCATCATCACAGTGACCAAAATGTAAGTGTGGGGTCCATAGCTGAAGCACATTTTGAACATTGTGGCAATAGGGTCCAAACCCCCATCATCACAGTGACCAAAATGTAAGTGTGGGGTCCATAGCAGAAGCACATTTTGAACATTGTGGCAATGGGGTCCAAACCCCCATCATCACAGTGACCAAAAGGTAAGTGTGGGGTCCATAGCAGAAGCACATTTTGAACATTGTGGCAATGGGTTCCAAACACCCATCACTCACAGTGACCCAAAATGAATGTGGGGTCCATGAGCTGAAGCACACTTTGAACGATTGTGGCAATGGGGGTCCAAACCCCCATCATCACAGTGACCAAAATGTAAGTGTGGGGTCCATAGCAGTATAACATTTTGAACATTGTGGCAATGGGGTCCAAACCCCCATCATCACAGTGACCAAAAGGTAAGTGTGGGGTCCATAGCAGAAGCACATTTTGAACATTGTGGCAATGGGGTCCAAACCCCCATCATCACAGTGACCAAAATGTAAGTGTGGGGTCCATAGCAGAAGCACATTTTGAACATTGTGGCAATGGGGTCCAAACCCCCATCATCACAAGTGACCAAAAGAGTAAGTGTGGGGTCCATAGCAGAAGCACATTTTGAACATTGTGGCAATGGGGTCCAAACCCCATCACCACAGTGACCAAAATGCAAGTGTGGGGTCCATAGCTGAAGCACATTTTGAACATTGTGGCAATGGGGTCCAAACCCCCATCATCACAGTGACCAAAATGTAAGTGTGGGGTCCATAGCAGAAGCACATTTTGAACATTGTGGCAATGGGGTCCAAACCCCCATCATCACAGTGACCAAAAGGTAAGTGTGGGGTCCATAGCTGAAGCACATTTTGAACATTGTGGCAATGGGGTCCAAACCCCCATCATCACAGTGACCAAAAGGCAAGTGTGGGGTCCATAGCTGCAGCACATCTTGAACATTGTGGCAATGGGGTCCAAACCCCCATCATCACAGTGACCAAAAGGCAAGTGTTGACAAAGTAAGAGGTGCAACTGCCAAACTGCATGGATGATTCCTGGTCACAGAACAACAAACACATCAGTGGCAAAGTAGTGTATGTGTCCCATTGCAACATAAATTGGGGGAGCCAAATCCTGCAGTGCAAATAAGACATAACTTTGGCCATGTGCAGACAAACAACACCCATAGGGGCTGACACCGTCAACAATCATCAATGACACAATGACAGAAGTGACCATCCGAATGCAGACCCACATATTTGCACCAATGGGCACACACATGCAGATACCCTGTGGAGACTGCAGATGTGAGGCGAACAGATACCATACCATGGCAGCAATGGGACACACAATCAACAATTAGCAACAAATGAGGGCTCCGTCCCATCAGCCTGGTCATGGAAGTGCCAACGGAATCATCAGCACAGATCCAACACACTTGTATAGCAATGTTGCACTGACAACACAGATGAGTCCTTCCCCATTGATGCCCAAACCTGCATGTTCACTGGAGATGGCCACACGGTCAGGGAAGTAGACGAATAGAACAAATGGCAGGCACAACAGATGTGCAGGGGTGGAAGCCACAGATGTGAAGTTGCCAATCTAAGTAGGAAATCTCATTGCCAAATACTGAACACATGACACCCTCAGATGCTGCTATGGATGACATGGATACACCACAGGATAGGACACATAACCCCTGGACCACATGGGTTCCTGCACAGTAACACTTCATTATCATGAGACCAAATATCACCATCACTGCAGCAAGGGCATTCTTAGCATCATCAACATCATGTACATCAGAAGCAAAAGCACTAGAGAACAGAAAGTTGCTTTATTCAGCATATGTGGCATTAAAAGTAGAAGTCCGGTAGAACATAAACAAAGGCCAATGGCCAGTCCATCAACAAAGTCACAAGTGGGTGACAGTGGCAGATGCCACCCTACACATGCCTGCACAAAACCAGGGACAATCCACTAGGAGGGGCAACCGGGGGTAGGCCAGGCACCGCAGGGACAGGATCAGGGCTCACCAGGAGGAAGCAGGGAAGGGGTGGTGGGTGCTGGAGAGCCACTGACAACTGCAGTGGAGGTGTCTGACATGGTGTGTGCCGGCACAACTGGGGGCATGGCTCAGATGTTGTGGGTGCCGGCACGACTGCAGTGGACCCTGCAGATGGAGTGGACAGGTCCGCCACTGCAGTGCCCAAGTCAGACAGGGTGGTAGTGGACTCCACTGCAGTGCCTACCACCAGGGGAGGAGAATGGGGAACAGGCAAGGTGGGCTGGACAGAGGGGGAGGACACCCTCACCACATCAGTGGCACAGACAAGCGCAGCGGGGGGTGTGGTGCCGGGAGAGCAAGTGGCAGGGGGAGAAGGCCGGAGCCTCTTGGGGATGGTATATCTGTGGGTGGGGGAACCTGGGGCAGGGTGTGGCGGGGGCACCTGTGGGAGTGGGGGCCTGAGGGATGGAGGAAGGTGACCTGGTGCTTGAGCTGCAGGGCGGCGGCGGGGTCTTGCTCTTACCACTCCGGGGGACTTGCGGGTGGGGGCCTCAGTCTGTCTGCGCCTGGGGGAGGGTGTCCGGGGCGAGGGGCACTCTGCTCTGTGTGGGGGGCTTCCTCTTCCCCCTGGATGCTGGGGCAGCTGGATCGGAGGGGAAGAGGCCGAGGTCACTGAGGAAGAGGCGCTGGGTCTTTGGGGTTGCAGGTGAGGCAAGGGAGGGTGCTTGGAGGGAGAGGCAACTGAGGACTGCGCAGTGCCCGTGGATGCGTGTGTGTGTACCAGGGCCCCATCCCCTGTGAGTCTGGTTTCAGTCCCCTGACTGTGCGTGCGTGTGCGTTTAGTTTGTGGCGTGTGTGTCTGTGTGCTGGATGTGTGTGTGCTGGTGTGTGCCTGTGCCGTGTGTGTGTGCTTGGGACGGGCAAGGTGCTGGGGAGTGTGGATGGAGCAGAGGCAGGAGGGGTGAGGGACTGTCTGAGGAGGGACACTGCTGCCGTCAGGGAGGAGTCCATGGACCTGTTGCCCCTCTGTAGGTCAGACATGCCCGATGAGATGCCCTCCATGAACGACACCAGCTGAGTCAACAGTGCGGTGTGCGCATGGAGGACACTCAGCATGGCTGTCTGCCCTACATGGAGCTGGCGAAGGAGGTACACAGACTCCTCACTCAGGGCAGCAGGGGACACAGGGGCAGGGGGTGCGGTGCCTGGGCCAAAGGAGACACGCTCCCGAACATGGGAGCCTCCACGGACCTTGGGAATGGGAGCCGATGGGAGGGCGGTGGTGGTGCTGGTGGTGGCGGGGACAGCAACACTAGCTGGGGTGTGGTGGCTGCTGACACCCGCCTCCACAAGGGAGTCATCCTCCGAGTTGCTCTGGTCCTCAGCTGAGGTGGATGGTGCTGAGGATTCCTCGGTGTGGCTCCCTCGCCCTCCGTGCCACTGGGTCCCTCCGACCACCTCGGCTGCTGACCCAGTCTGGCTCTCTGGCTCCTCCTGGTCCGTGGAGCTGTCCCCTTCCGTGGCCGTGATGTATCTGCAAACAATGGGGAAACAGACAGACATCAGTCACCTGCACCAAACGCACACACCACTGTGAGCACAGCACATCACAGAGCAAGCCCTGGCATCATTAGTTGTACATTGCTAAAAGTGCCCTAACTGAACAGGAGAAGCCAATTGTCAGTCTGATGCCAAGCATGGCACTCACATCCCACATGGCCTTGCACCCATCTGTCTGGTGTCTGTTGGATTGCAACACCCCAGTGTGGACACATGCACCAAGTACACAGTAGTTGGACAGTGCAGAGGACACGGTGTGGACACATCACAGCTCTTGCCACTGAGTCAGTACAGGTTTCCGGATGAAAGGGATGCCCAGAGTCAAATAGGAAATGCATGTGATGCATACCAGCGACAGACACCATGATGCACCCATGTCCTGATAGCCAGCGCCACTATGGTGTGCATGTAGCACATGTCACTCCCCTGCAGGACCACAAATAAGTTGACACATGCCATGGCAGAGGCATGACTGTTAAGTCATACATCACTGTCTCAGTGATGTATGACTTGGCAGCCAGACAACAACACTATGCACTGTGTCACAATAGTAGGTCATGGGGAATGCAAGTCCTGGAGCTGCACAAGTGCACATGTACATCCCCCACACAACACATCATCTCAACCCTCATCTGTCCAGGTCACACCTATTGGACATATGGGAGACCTGTGACACTACCCTCTGAACCTGAGCCCCTCACAATTTGCTGTGAATGGGGAACAGCTGCCTGAACATCACATTCGCATACCCCAGTCTGCACGGGCAGCTGATCAAACACCTATGTGACACACAAGTATCGTCTCCTATGGTCACATCTCCAGGGGCATGCTGAGCCCCTACCAAGAAACACCCCAGCAGTCCTGGCAACTAATCCACAGCACACTGACACAGAGGCAGACACCGGAGGGTCAAATCACTGTGCACAATGTGTCAGCTGATACACGGGAGTGGGAGTACAGAGTGCATTGCATGGCCTGGAGTAGGCATGACTGTCCTGCTCCACATGAATGAGGGATGTGCCCTGGACAGTGGATAGCTGGCTATGTATGTGTGACACACGTAATCTGCACACTCCTGGGGCACAAACATTGTTCCCACCCGCTGCATGGGCGTGTGCCACATACCCCAGGCACATGTGGTGGCTCAGCTCAGCAAGTGGACCGCATATCAAAGCAACACGCAGATCACATGTCCAAACCCAGGCGTTGTGTGAACAATGGACCCACCCATGATGCCCACAACAGAGTTAGGGAAACAGATGCTGTCCCCCACCTTTAGTGAAGCAAACTGCAAGGACACAGTCCCAAGTGACACAATTCCCTGACTGTAAGGGCCACACCTGGGTATCAGATGAGCAGTGGGCAGTGCACAATAGAGGGACATGGCTCCTGGACAACATGACTGCTGCACTGTGGCAGTTGAACCAGGCCAGAGGAGGGCACAAAGCATGTAATACAGAGTTCACAGTGCAGTCTTTGACTCACCCCTCCTTGCTGCTGTCTGGCCTTCAGCTGCCCATCCAGGTCTGGAAAGACCACCGCCAGGATCTGGAGCATGTGGGGGTCAGGGTCCGTGTTCCGCCCCTCCTGCGAGGAGGCGACAGCTTCAGCTGGACCCGTGCAATCCTCCGGGTCCAGCCCCGAAGGTCCTGCCACCTCTTCTGGCAGTTGCGGATCCGGCGCTTGTAGACCCCCACGGACCGGACAGCCCGGACGATGTCCTTCCAGATTTCCTGCTTCCGATGGGCATTAACCTGTGAGGATGACAAAGTGAAAAGGCCATTACCACACATGCAACATATCCGTGCATGACACAGTTGTATATACATGTCTCAATCACAGGGGCACATGATGTACACAGGCAGTGCAAAGCTGACCATGGACAGTTTGCCAGACGTCACTACATGGTATCATTGCATGGGAAGTAAAACCATGTTCAAATGCACTGTCACTGCACCATACCTGTCCAGTGCAAGTCACTACACACTATGGGGGGTGACAACTACTCAGTGAGCCTGCTAGCCAGTGGCGTGCAGACTCTCAGCCTTGCTAGTCAGACAAAATGCACATTCAGAAAGGCAGTGCACAGAACACTCACCTGCTCCCCTGGTGTCCCATACAGCTTGCTGTACTGTGGAAGTAGGCTGTCCAGCAGGGCCTGGTTCTCTTCAAGGCTGAAGGCTGGGGCTCTCTCCACAGCACGTGCCATTGCAGGGTCCAGAGGGGCAGAGACAGCAGCAGTGCAGTGGCAGATGTCGTCTTGGAGCATGTAGTGCAGGCAAGTGGGCTCTCAGGGGAACAGCCAGCAATATATATGTGCTGGAGAGGCAGATACTGTCCCTTGTGTCCAAAGTGATAGGTCCAAGTCGTTTGCATCTTCTGAATCTGGCCAATCCATGGAATAGCAGCACCAAAACACGCCCACAGCATCCTTCAAATCTTCAACTTCATGACATACATGATTTTGCAACATTGTTGTGGGTGACCAACTGATTTTCCAGCAACCGACTCGCTCGAAATTCGAAACGCGTCCGTTGCCAGGCAAGCCCATTGTCAATGGGTGCGCACCGATCGGTCCATTGCGGTATAACGCGCACAGGGGTACAACGCGTACCCGCACACATTGAAAGCAATGGGTCGGCCGGAGGCACCGATCGGTCCATTGCTGTTCAACGCGCACAGGGGTACAACGCGTACCCGCACATTGAAAGCAATGGGCCGGCCGGAGGCACCGATCGGTCCATTGCAGTTCAACGATCACTGTACATGTGACTGGCATATGTCAGCATGCCTGTCTCAGATGGACATATGCCAGCCACAGATAGCTCCCAGGGAGTGAGGGGCACACCTACTATCACGACAGCCTGTCCAAACTTTATCATAAGGCATGTAAGGCTGCATTTCCTATTGTGTGTATGTTGGTGTACATGTTGTCCTGTGGGTGTCACCTGTGGGCAGCCACCCCCAGGCTGTGCACGTGTTCATGGGGACAGGATCCTGGGTGTTACGTGTACGTGACCACTGTGATGTGCAACTGTTCATATCTGTGCATGTGCCATGGTCACATTTCACAGTGGTGTATGTGTATGTCATGTCACATACCCCGTGAGTCCCATGTGGGACGGTATGTTTGAGCCAGGGTGTCCCAGTGGCACAATAGTGATGGTCCTCCACAGTCTTTGTGCATGTGGTGTTTACAATGTCTCTGATTTCATGTGCACAATGGGAGACAGTCTCCACATCCACGTTGTGTGTGCATGGACTCTGATGTTGTGCGTGGTGTGTCACAGACGTCCATGTCTGTCCTGCCGTGGCAAGTGGGGCCACTACCTGTGGGGGTCATGGTTGTTTTGCTGTGGTGTATACATGATACTCCATGTAATGCCAGTGTCCATGTGGCATTACAGGGTCCCTGGGAATGTACCTGTCGTTGAGCTGTGGTGCCTGGGGCACATCTGTCCTCACATGTCCCTGTGGGGGTTATTGTGACACGGCAGCAGGAGATGGGAACTGTGACACGGCCTCATGATATCCAATGGGCCAACCTGGGACTAAATTGATGCCACCTGTTGGACCGTGTTGACAGATGTTGGCCATGTATGTACCATACATGTCCTTCCGGTACTGCACACTTCATGTAGTTGTGCCTCATAATGATGTATGTTGGGATCTTGAGTGTGTTCAATGCCGCATATGTGGGGTGACTGACAATCTTGCTTACTTCTCCTCTGCACTGCAGGGCTCCTGCTGTCCATCGGCCATTCCCAGACCTGGCAACGATGGTGGAACGGGACAGCATCCGACGGTACCGCTTCACCAGGCAGCTGATTGAGGATTTGGCAGTGCAGTTGTCCCCACATTTGCAGCCTGGCCGGCCGTATCCTACAGCGCTGACCCCCAAGGTGAAGGTGATGGCAGCCCTACACTTCTTTGCCACTGGTACCTTCCAACATACTGTGGCGACTGCTGGTGGGATGTCACAGACCATGTTCAGCCGTGTGCTCCGCGATGTTTTGGCGGCAATGTTGCTCTTCCTGAACCGGTACATCTATTTCCCTAGACTGCGTACGACTCACTGACGTGAAGAGTGACTTTTATGCCCTGGGGAGGATGCCGCATGTAATTGGCTCCATTGATGGGACACATGTGGCTTTGGTACCACCACAGGCCCAGGAGCAGGCCTACAGGAACCGCAAGCACTACCACTCGGTCAATGCACTGGTGGTGTGTCTTGCAGACATGACCATCACACACGTGTGTGCCCGTTTCCCTGGTTCAGCACACGATGCCTTTGTGATGAGGAGTAGTCGCATCCCCAGGATGATGGCACAGATGCAGAACCAGCGTGCCTGGCTTGTCGGTGTGTACTGACTTTGTGCCATTGTGTGTGATCTGATCTGTAGTATTCCGCCCACTGTTCCAAGTCAGCTAATGTGCACTTGTCTGTCCGTAGGTGACTCGGGATACCCCAACATGCCGTGGTTGCTGACACCCTCAGGAACCCTGTGACACCTGCCCAGATGCGCTACAATGAGGCACATGGTCGGACCAGGAGAGTGATTGAGCGGACCTTGGTCTCCTGAAGAGCCGCTCCGCTGCCTGGACAAGACCGGAGGGTCCCTCCCATATGCCCCTGCGAAAGTGTGCAAGATTATCATCGCCTGCTGCATGCTCCACAACCTGGCAGTGCGGAAGGAGTTGCCTCTCATCCAGGATGACAATGACCAACATCCGCCACCTGTGGAGGATCCTGGCCTGGACCACGATGCCAGTGACGATGATGATGATGATGATGGTGATGGTGATGTCCGCACACAGCTCATCACCAACTTCTTTAGCTGAATGTGAGTATCCTGAGGTGTCATGTCAATGATGTGAGTTGGCATGATGTGTGGGTGGTGCTCTGGTGCTGTGGGAGTGTGTCCATGGGCCACTTGACTGGATGTGTGTTGCGATGTGTGCTAACAGGTGGGCTGTACTCCCCAACAGTGTTGACATGCTAACTTGGTTCTGGGTGGGTATCTTGTAACATGTATTGTGCATGTGTTTTGCTGTTCTGTCCTGTACTCCATTGCTTTTGACTGTGTGTCATTTCTGTCCTTCACAGGGTACTTTCAGATTCGTTTGGTCAACTGTGTCCACCGACGACGTGATTGCACATCCAGGCTGGTAGCTGTTGTGTCCCTACAGGTGATGTGCGCCACACCCATGGACTTCCTTCCGTCTACAGTTGTTGACTGTGTGCCCGCTGCCAGGTGGGGTTACCTTGCATCTGTAGTGGTTACGGCATGTTGCAACTGTGTAATAAACCTGTGCTTCACTTTGTGATGTGCGTTGTCTGTGGTCACATATTTGACTGCCATTTGCTTACTGCACCTGTGGGCTACTTGACTACAACTGGGAATGGGTGTGGTGTCTGTGCATTGCACCGTCTTCCCTGGCAACATCAGTGTAGGCAATGAGTCAGATGGCCTAGGTGTGTATGTGTCGTGTAGCCCTGGTGGTGTGTCTCCCTCATGTGTGTCACGTTTCCTGTACTCACATGCCTGTGTTGTCCTTGCTGTTGCAGTTCGCATACACAGTGTAATTTTGCAGTTCATCATCCCCATAACAGCACCCACGTTGGAATCACGACAGAGGCAAGTATGGTGTATTAGTGTGTTTATTGTGATACATTTGTGTTAATAGTGCATAGGATGGGTTGTGCTGTACATGAATCTTGCAATCCCAAGTTCCTAGGTGAATTGAAAGTCCGGGTAGACAGGATCCCCAGTATCGGGGCCACAGTTGTCTGACACATTGGTCCAACTTGTACTCCCCATGCAATGTGTGGGAGTAGTGTTGCCGTCAACAGGGTGAACAGTCTGTGCACAAAGGCGAACATCCAGAACAGGTTCAGGCTTCCTGGGAGTTGCGCTTGGCCATCGGCCTCTCACTTTTCCCTCCTCGGACGACCCTCTTCTTGGGGGCCCTCAAGTGCAGGCTGCTGCGGTGCAGGGGACTCTCCGCCAGAGTCCTCCTCCCTCCCTGTGGCAGTTGCAGTTTGTTCGGCACCAGATGCTGTTGGCACACAGGGAGGTGTGGACTGGTTGCTGTTCATCTGGCGGAGGCATTGTAAAATGTCCCTGTGCACCGCCGTCATCTCATGCAGTGCATCCCACTTGGACTCCACGCGGGACATGTGTGAGTCCACACGGGACATGTGTGACTCCACGTGGGACATGTGGGAGTCCAAGCGGGCATGATGGGCAGCCTGCTGCTGTTTAATGTCTCTGAGGAGCCCCACTACCTGGCTGAGCTCTCCGGTGCTGGACTGGTACGCATCAGCTATGCGTACCAGTTGTGGGTCATCATGCACACCAGCAACGCCTGCAAGCAGCGACTTCTGTCTCCCACTCTTCCACCACCCCTGCTGACATGTGCAGTGTGTGCAGTGGCACGCACAGATAACCCTGGTCCACCTTGGGGGTTGGTGGTGGTGGTGGTGTCCATGGCCCCAGGTTGGTCCAGGGTCACTGTGCTGGTGTTGCTCCTTATTCTGTCCATGTCGGCAGGGATGGTATTCGTGGTGACAGTCGTTGTAGGGGTGGGTGCAGGGGTGCAGCTGGTGGTCCTGCTGGTGCTGCAGCTGGTGGTCCTGCTGGTGCTGCATGTTGACTTGCAACCGGATGTGCCAGGTTGTTCTTCATCGTCCGAGGAGGACAGAGGCTGCACGACGCCAGTGAGCTCGGCATCCTCTTGAGCCTGGGACTGGGACTCCTCAGCTGTCTGCTGCTGTGTCCCCATCATCACCTGTTTTTGGGAGACACAAACAATGTATGTCATGTTTCTGCAGGCATCAATGGTTGACACACATGACAGTTGTGACTGTGCCTCTGGGTGCGGGCCTGTACATTGCATTGTCCTGAGTCGTCACAGTCAGGGGTTGATATTGGTGTGGCACATTGTCCTGCATTATTTGGGCATTTCTATGTATTTTCTGGGGTGTGAACATGGTCTGCATTGGTTGTGTTTGGTTGGCAGTCGGATCCTCCTTCCCACCCACCCAGCCAGTCAGTTATCCCACCATGGAACGTGCTTGCGCTTGCAGGGAGTGTAAGTTGTCTCTCAGGATGTCAGTCAGTGGTGTCCTGCTGTTTGTTGGTGCACAGTTGCCAGCAGGGCCTTGTGCTCCCCACAGCAGTAGCCAGTGTCAGCCATCTTGTGAGTCCTTCTCCACTCCCTGTGATGTGAGCATGGTTCAGGGTGGTGTTGATGGGACAGTTGTGGGGTGACCAATATCAGTGACTACGACTCCCATCATGCTATTGCCTCCACCCCCTTCCCAGCATGCCCATGCTTCCTTCCTTTGACTCTGCTTCCTGTGGGGTGGGCTGGCTGTGCTGACAGGATGGCTGGGAGTGTTGTCCTGGCAGTTGTTTGGCTAAGAGTCCCAAGAGTGTCCCTGTGCTTCACACAACATAACCCAGGGTGGTGGTTCTTTGTGGGATCTTGTGTTAGGATGGAGGGCATTGCATTCTACCAGGTGGGTACTGTGGAGTTTGTGTTGGGGGTGTGTGAGGGGAGGTGCTTGTGACTATAGTCAGTGCTGCAAGTCCCCCTTCCCACCCAGCCAGCCAGATATCCCACCATGGAACGTGCTTGCATTGCAGGGAGTGTAAGTTGTCTCTCAGGATGTCAGTCAGTGGTGTCCTGCTGTTTGTTGGTGCACAGTTGCCAGCAGGGCCTTGTGCTCCCCACAGCAGTAGCCAGTGTCAGCCATCTTGTGAGTCCTTCTCCACTCCCTGTGATGTGAGCATGGTTCAGGGTGGTGTTGATGGGACAGTTGTGGGGGTGACCAATATCAGTGACTACGACTCCCATCATGCTATTGCCTCCACCCCCTTCCCAGCATGCCCATGCTTCCTTCCTTTTGACTCTGCTTCCTGTGGGGTGGGCTGGCTGTGCTGACAGGATGGCTGGGAGTGTTGTCCTGGCAGTTGTTTGGCTAAGAGTCCCAAGAGTGTCCCTGTGCTTCACACAACATAACCCAGGGTGGTGGTGCTTTGTGGGATCTTGTGTTAGGATGGAGGGCATTGCATTCTACCAGGTGGGTTCTGTGGAGTTTGTGTTGGGGGTGTGTGAGGGGAGGTGCTTGTGACTATGGTCAGTGCTGCAAGTCCCCTTCCCACCCAGCTAGCCAGATATCCCACCATGGAACGTGCTTGCATTGCAGGGAGTGGAAGTTGTCTCTCAGGATGTCAGTCAGTGGTGTCCTGCTGTTTGTTGGTGCACAGTTGCCAGCAGGGCCTTGTGCTCCCCACAGCAGTAGCCAGTGTCAGCCATCTTGTGAGTCCTTCTCCACTCCCTGTGATGTGAGCATGGTTCAGGGTGGTGTTGATGGGACAGTTGTGGGGTGACCAATATCAGTGACTACGACTCCCATCATGCTATTGCCTCCACCCCCTTCCCAGCATGCCCATGCTTCCTTCCTTTTGACTCTGCTTCCCTGTGGGGTGGGCTGGCTGTGCTGACAGGATGGCTGGGAGTGTTGTCCTGGCAGTTGTTTGGCTAAGAGTCCCAAGAGTGTCCCTGTGCTTCACACAACATAACCCAGGGTGGTGGTGCTTTGTGGGATCTTGTGTTAGGATGG
Organism: Calotriton arnoldi; assembly: GCA_963921515.1. NCBI lineage: Eukaryota > Metazoa > Chordata > Amphibia > Caudata > Salamandridae > Calotriton > Calotriton arnoldi. The sequence continues at coordinate 5,528 of CAWUFW010029236.1, read as the reverse complement.
GGGGCATTGCATTCTACCAGGTGGGTTCTGTGGAGTTTGTGTTGGGGTGTGTGTGAGGGGAGGTGCTTGTGACTATGGTCAGTGCTGCAAGTCCCCCTTCCCACCCAGCTAGCCAGATATCCCACCATGGAACGTGCTTGCATTGCAGGGAGTGGAAGTTGTCTCTCAGGATGTCAGTCAGTGGTGTCCTGCTGTTTGTTGGTGCACAGTTGCCAGCAGGGCCTTGTGCTCCCACAGCAGTAGCCAGTGTCAGCCATCTTGTGAGTCCTTCTCCACTCCCTGTGATGTGAGCATGGTTCAGGGTGGTGTTGATGGGACAGTTGTGGGGTGACCAATATCAGTGACTACGACTCCCATCATGCTATTGCCTCCACCCCCTTCCCAGCATGCCCATGCTTCCTTCCTTTGACTCTGCTTCCCTGTGGGGTGGGCTGGCTGTGCTGACAGGATGGCTGGGAGTGTTGTCCTGGCAGTTGTTTGGCTAAGAGTCCCAAGAGTGTCCCTGTGCTTCACACAACATAACCCAGGGTGGTGGTGCTTTGTGGATCTTGTGTTAGGATGGGGGCATTGCATTCTACCAGGTGGGTTCTGTGGAGTTTGTGTTGGGGTGTGTGTGAGGGGAGGTGCTTGTGACTATGGTCAGTGCTGCAAGTCCCCCTTCCCACCCAGCCAGCCAGATATCCCACCATGGAACGTGCTTGCATTGCAGGGAGTGGAAGTTGTCTCTCAGGATGTCAGTCAGTGGTGTCCTGCTGTTTGTTGGTGCACAGTTGCCAGCAGGGCCTTGTGCTCCCACAGCAGTAGCCAGTGTCAGCCATCTTGTGAGTCCTTCTCCACTCCCTGTGATGTGAGCATGGTTCAGGGTGGTGTTGATGGGACAGTTGTGGGGGTGACCAATATCAGTGACTACGACTCCCATCATGCTATTGCCTCCACCCCCCTTCCCAGCATGCCCATGCTTCCTTCCTTTGACTCTGCTTCCTGTGGGGTGGGCTGGCTGTGCTGACAGGATGGCTGGGAGTGTTGTCCTGGCAGTTGTTTGGCTAAAAGTCCCAAGAGTGTCCCTGTGCTTCACACAACATAACCCAGGGTGGTGGTTCTTTGTGGGATCTTTGTGTTAGGATGGAGGGCATTGCATTCTACCAGGTGGGTACTGTGGAGTTTGTGTTGGGGGTGTGTGAGGGGAGGTGCTTGGGACTATAGTCAGTGCTGCAAGTCCCCCTTCCCACCCAGCCAGCCAGATATCCCACCATGGAACGTGCTTGCATTGCAGGAGTGGAAGTTGTCTCTCAGGATGTCAGTCAGTGGTGTCCTGCTGTTTGTTGGTGCACAGTTGCCAGCAGGGCCTTGTGCTCCCCACAGCAGTAGCCAGTGTCAGCCATCTTGTGAGTCCTTCTCCACTCCCTGTGATGTGAGCATGGTTCAGGGTGGTGTTGATGGGACAGTTGTGGGGTGACCAATATCAGTGACTACGACTCCCATCATGCTATTGCCTCCACCCCCTTCCCAGCATGCCCATGCTTCCTTCCTTTGACTCTGCTTCCCTGTGGGAGTGGGCTGGCTGTGCTGACAGGATGGCTGGGAGTGTTGTCCTGGCAGTTGTTTGGCTAAGAGTCCCAAGAGTGTCCCTGTGCTTCACACAACATAACCCAGGGTGGTGGTTGCTTTGTGGGATCTTGTGTTAGGATGGAGGGCATTGCATCTCTACCAGGTGGGTTCTGTGGAGTTTGTGTTGGGGTGTGTGTGAGGGGAGGTGCTTGTGACTATGGTCAGTGCTGCAAGTCCCCCTTCCCCACCCAGCTAGCCAGATATCCCACCATGGAACGTGCTTGCATTGCAGGGAGTGGAAGTTGTCTCTCAGGATGTCAGTCAGTGGTGTCCTGCTGTTTGTTGGTGCACAGTTGCCAGCAGGGCCTTGTGCTCCCCACAGCAGTAGCCAGTGTCAGCCATCTTGTGAGTCCTTCTCCACTCCCTGTGATGTGAGCATGGTTCAGGGTGGTGTTGATGGGACAGTTGTGGGGTGACCAATATCAGTGACTACGACTCCCATCATGCTATTGCCTCCACCCCCCTTCCCAGCATGCCCATGCTTCCTTCCTTTTGACTCTGCTTCCCTGTGGGGTGGGCTGGCTGTGCTGACAGGATGGCTGGGAGTGTTGTCCTGGCAGTTGTTTGGCTAAAAGTCCCAAGAGTGTCCCTGTGCTTCACACAACATAACCCAGGGTGGTGGTTCTTTGTGGGATCTTGTGTTAGGATGGAGGGCATTGCATTCTACCAGGTGGGTTCTGTGGAGTTTGTGTTGGGGGGTGTGTGAGGGGAGGTGCTTGTGACTATGGTCAGTGCTGCAAGTCCCCCTTCCCACCCAGCCAGCCAGATATCCCACCATGGAACGTGCTTGCATTGCAGGGAGTGGAAGTTGTCTCTCAGGATGTCAGTCAGTGGTGTCCTGCTGTTTGTTGGTGCACAGTTGCCAGCAGGGCCTTGTGCTCCCACAGCAGTAGCCAGTGTCAGCCATCTTGTGAGTCCTTCTCCACTCCCTGTGATGTGCGCATGGTTCATGGTGGTGTTGATGGGACAGTTGTGGGGGGGCAATATGTGTGACTGCGACTCCCATGATGCTATTGGCTACACTGACTTGGCCAGCATACACAGAATTCCTTCCTTTGAGTGGTCTTCACTGTGTGTTGGTGTTGTTGTGGTGGCTACATGTGTGGATGTGTTTGTTAGTTCTATTTTGTGCCACTGCCTAGCTGTAGTTGTGGTTGTGTTTGTACATGTGTTGGCACAGTTGGATGTGACTTTTTGATGGCATGTGTTGTGTTTATCTGACTGACATACACATTTTGGGATGATTCTGTTCTGGTTGCTGTGTAATTGCTATGAGTGCATGGTTTGACTCTCCCTTGACAGTGATGTGTGTGTGTTTTGTGGCAGTATATTGTGTACATTTGTTGTGTACTCACCAGGCTCTGGGATGTCCTCCAGTCCATATACGCTCACTGGCGGAAGGATGGCCCGCACCTTCCTCCCAGGGCCTGAGGTATATTGGCTTGGCAGGAGGGCCACTGCCGGTGTGTTGGCTGTTGATGTAGTCTTGCTTCAGCAGTTTCCGTACCCTCCTGCGCACGTCATACCACCTGTTCTGGATGTCGGTCTTGTGCGCCGACATGGTGATTGGGCGTTCACCCTGTTGATGATCCTCTCCCACATCTTGGTTTTCTGCGACATGGGGTCTGTTGGACCAATGTGCCAAAACAGCTGTGGCTCCACCCTGAGGATCTCTGTCTACCATGGACTTCCAATTCACAATCTAGGAACTTGGGATTCTTGCTGGGGGCATGGTGATGGGTGGTGATGGTGAGTGATGTGTGTGTTGGTGTGCAGGTGAGGGTGTGTGAGTGTGTGCCTTTGCTGGGTGTATGTGAGGTAGGTATTTGTTGGTGTGCTGATGGTGTGTGGCTTGTGTGAGGGATGAGCTGTGGGTGTGTGGTTGCTTTCTCTGGGTGCTGGCAGTGGAATGGCATTTGCAAAGGCTCATGGTAGTGATTTGTGTCCTTTATATAGGTGGAGTTGTGGGTGTGTCTTTGTTCTCTGTCCCCACCCCCCAGTATTTATTGGCTTGGTAATTGCTTGTTTGGCCTTTTTTGGGTGATTTTTCCTTTGTGCTGTTTGTGTATGTTGGAAACGTTCTTGTGACCGAGTCGGACCCTGCATTGGTCTCAGTACGGTGTTCTCCTCGCTTCGCTCACGCTGTGTTTGTGCAGTTTTCATGCTGCGTGACGCTGGCTCGGTCGCGGTGTATTGTGTTAAGCTTCGGCCCGGTTTTGTATGCGTGTCGGTCGTGACGGCTTGTCCTCCGTCCGACTTCGGTCGTGGTTTTCGCGCTTTGCATCGTACTTTGGCGGTTTGGAGTTCGCGTGTACGATTTCGGTCGGATTTGTTCCGGTGCGTAGTCGGTCGGTTGGATTCGTGCGTGTTTTCCGGCCGGATTGCTGTTTTCCGTGCGGCTCGGTCAGGTCGACTTGGTTTCTGCACGTGTCGGGTCGGATTTTTCGCGCCTTGCATCGTACTCTGGCGTGTCGCGGCGCCACGGGTACGTGTCGGTCAGTATTTTTCCGGATCCGAGTCGGTCGGTGCTTTTTCCGGCCCGAACCGGAATCGACCCCTTTGTCTCTTTGCGCCTACTCATTTCCTATTGGTCAGATAGGCCCCAGCCAAATACGGAAACAAAAATCGACCTACACCATCTGAACCCTAGTTTGATGAAGAGCTCAGACTCACTAAACAATCTTGTAGAAGGTTAAAGAGAAAATGGAGGTCTAACTATAGCATGGAGGACAAAGCCATTTATAAAGCAGCGCTGCTATTATATAAAAAACTCTTGATTAAAGCCATATCCAACTTTAATTCGGCGATTAATACTCCCAAAGAGCTTTCTTCTACAGTGGTCAAACTGAGCAATCCCTCGCTGGCTAAAAACTCCAATGCAGACGCCTCTTCTCTGTAACAAACTCGCCACAGTCGGTGATATCCGACGGCTCACAAATAGGGACCAACACCAGGGAAGCAGCCAACTTGGCCGCTGAATCATCAGAGCCATATCAGTCTTCGAACGCTATTTTTTCTGCTTTTCTCCCACCTCACAACTGGTCAAGTAACAGACCTGTTCAATCAAATCAGAGTCGCCTTTTGATCCTTGTCCACCCAGAGTACTACAGCCATTGTCCCTGGTCACCTACTTTTGATTTTTAATCAAATATTCCTTTTAGGGCACTTTCCCAAAAATGGAAAATAGCATCGATTCTCCCTCTCCCTAAAAAAGCTGAACCTGGGTGCAGATAACCACAGCAATTATAGGCCGATTTCTCGGCTTCCAAGATGGTAGAGAAAGCTATGAACACCGAGCATTCTCTATTCATCCAGGAACAAAAGCTGATGGATCCATCTCAGTTTGGCTTCAGAAGCCAACATAGCCACGGAGGCAGGACTGATCACAGCTTCGGAGTATGTCAGAACAACTTTAGACAAGGGAGGGAACGCTGCTCTTCAATTTTGTTAGATCTTTACAACAGCGCTCAACCATGGACTTCTCATCAATCGTCTGTTTGAGTTAGGCATCAGGGGAACTGCCCTTAAGCTCCTAAGATCCTTTCTCACAGTTTGTGGAATCCAATGGCCACAGTTCAACATCTTTTGAATGAAATGATGAAATGTTGTACTTGTAAGCGCACTGCTACCCTGAGGCATCCTGGCGCTGAGCATACGCTGTGGAACCCTTCCTGGCTTTTCCTGTGAAATGTCCACTCCTGGGCACCCCAAGGTGAAGCCAGGCATCCCAGCTGGTGGGGCCGGTGAGATTACAGCTATTGCCCAGAGTTGCAGGTGGGACCCATGATTAGAATAGGCACCGAGCGAGATATCAGGTCCGGGAGAGCCCAAGACCTGCAGGCGGGATGAACCCTGGTCCCGGCCAGATCTCTGCATCAGGGTCTGCCGCTCTAACCATTGAGCACACTTTCCACATCTTT